>JAOXYJ010147584.1:0-10870 GCA_028566555.1 Lithophaga nigra
ACAGCTGAAATGAAACAAGCCGGATATTCTTATAATTCATATTTCTAAACTTAAACTTAACGTAACGTCATTGGATCACAGCGTGGCTTTGCAACGTCCTAACGCCAGATAGTGCTCGATTTTGCCTGTAATCTTGATATACAAAGTGTTTTTACTCAGAAACAAGGACGGTGACATATACTATGAATTTTTCGGAATTTTTTTCCACTTTATTGTATTAATGTTTATTCGAATTTAGTATACTTGTGGCGTAAATATTCTCAAAACTTTTCGATTCAAATTTTGATGATTTTAATATATATCCGTTATAAAACTAGCCAAAAAATTATATATTTTGATGTGAAATTACGGCAAAACAAGCATGATGATCCCAGTTGTTTTATTTTATATTTCGATGCAATATTGTAAGATGATCAAACATGCAGAAATGTAGGGAAACCTATTCACTTCTTATTCGTTAATTAACGTGACCTTAAAAATAAAAGAAAAAACATAGTTGTTTTGTCGCAAAATAAGCAAGGTTTTTGAACACTGATACCGCTCGGCTATGGCTGCTCTGGTATAAGAATATGTTAAATGCAGAGATCTTTCTTTTCATACTAAATCAAATGTCGCAATTGAACAAACATGTCAACCTCGACTTTACAACATGGACTTGTATCATGTAAAAATGTATTGGGTGCTCCAAAGGGGAAGGATTCTACTTTCATAACTGTCACTTTGCACTCCACAAAGTACCCTTCCAAGCTATTAAATGGGAAACGGAAAGTCAAAAAGACATTCTGTAATAATACATCTGTATGTCCTTTACTTGATATTCAAGACGATATTAGTACAGAAATTCTACGGCCAACATTAGGATTTCATAGATCGTTACGATGTTTCGATCTCACAAATGAGACTTGACATCTTTATTTAGATTTCTCGTCTTACTGGATTTGACACTCCACGGAATTGTCTTTTTCCCGGACATTTCCAACTTACAATGTGACGGGTGCCGTCGACAGGGCAGGACATGCATACCCTTCTACAATTGCAGTTAGAAGAAAATTTGCCAACATCACCTATTGGAACTTGTATTCAAAATTACTAGTCATCTATACTTTTAAAATCAAAATTAAGAAAACTTAATATGTAAACACGTATATATGAATTTTTTCCGCAAAATTTGCATCGATTTTTAGCACTTATTTTCCGAGGTTAGACTTTAATTCAGCCAAAAATAATAGTTCAATAAATATTCTAATTATACTAGCCAAAATATAAATATATATGAATAGCATTCAAGAAGATTGGATGATAAAGATAAACTTGAAGTAACGCTTCATTGTTTTTAAAAGTAGCGTGAGGGGACGGTTCATTATTAAAAATGTTTGAATTGGACTTTTAAATGAGATTTACCGGAGTTGAATATAAATCTTACATGAGAGTGGTCCTAGATTTTCTTGGCTTCTTCTTTCACAGAATTAAAGGGATATATATGTATAACCAAAACAAATAGGAAGTTATTTATTCGTCTTACCTAAATATTGCAATAACAATGTTCAATAACAGCCAATTTGTCAACATCATGTAGAATGCAGCAATCACAGGAGTTATCCAGTCTCCAGTTGGACACCTTTCAATAGTTGGATCATTCCTCCATATTGTTATATTATCAGTACAAGCAGTATTGTCAGATCCTAAAAAATATTTCGAAACAGATATACAATTTGAAATTAGTGCTAAAAAGTGTATCTCTGTAGAAAATATTGACGTTATTTTGTTTCAGGAAATTTCTTCCGTGAACACAAATACCTAAATGCTTTATTTAAGAGTTAACACTTAACTTTTAAAATGTTTGCAATTTTGATATAATATTTCATGTTACTGCTCAACTGCGATTCAGGACTGAGCTAGAAATGTTTATACCATACGGACACTGCGTGAAGACTTTGACGATTCAAAAAGAAAAACAGGAGTGTACAGAGAATTCCCACAGCAGCGAAACAAACCAAGTAATCAAATGAAGCTCTGAAATTAGTTGTGCTTTAAGCATCTTAGCTCAAATCCCTGGCAATACTAACTGGTTAGCGTGACTTGTCCACTGGACAACACAGGCCCAACAGCGTTCATACAAACAGTATGTTATCTTAAATATCGTTAACTCAATATAATGAGCTCAGAACCTGAATTTTACACAACCATATAATGAAAAAAGTATATATTCAATGCTGAATCCGCATGCTGAATTCTTAAATCATTTGTTAAATACAGCCTTGTTTTGTTGAATGCTGATAAAGGAATAAATGAAGAGATATTGGATAAATGTACTTGAATCCTATATAATAAAAGAAGAAGCCAAGCAAAGGAACAGCTCTTCTTTTGTTGTTCTACTTCAATGTTTTACTTAAGTACCTAAATGTGACTGCTAATATTTGAAATTAATTACAAATATTGACGACTGAATGCTAAATATCAAAAACTTCATTTAGCATAAATATTGAATTTTGACACACGTCAGTCTATGTGACCATATACCTTAATCAATTTGTCAACATACTACTACAATATTCAACACAAAAGAAGATTATTTACCCAATACGACCAGAGGAAATATTATAATTAGATTCAACCACAAACAGAAATGTGGATCAAAAATAGACAAAACATTAAAGCTAAAGCTAGGAAAATACGAACACCAGATGCTCCAGAAGAATAAAGTAATCCTTCAGCGATTTATAAAGCCGGTAACAAGTTGAAAATCAGGTAAGGACACACGGTAATGGCTACAGTTCATGAAACATGTTCGTAATCCTCAGTAATATGGTCTCTCGATAATGATCAACGAACTGGTGATGGCAACCACAAATTTCCCGAAGTGATGACATTATTAGCTTTCACTTAGCAGGTTTTTGTGAGATTACTAAATATGTATCTCGATATTCGTTTTAGTGGACAAAAGCAAGCAACTTGCAATACTGTTACCCAGAACAAATAATAACATTTGTAGTATGCTTTTATTTTCATTGTCTGCCTTTGTGTATCGATACTTACAAGTCTCAGTAATAAGCACATTCGAGGTATATTCTGAATTTAGGACTCCTCCAGTGTTTATAGATGGGTTTAAGCTCAAGTAAGACTTATCTTTATGTGTTTTATGTGTTTTGTCCATAATTTCAGACTGATTGTGATGGATAAAATGTAAATAGTCGTAAAAACGACTGTTTTCAAGTTATTCGATATCTTATATTAACGAAAGTTGAAAAATTGATGTGCTTTTTGTCTTTTTTTTGTGAAAGCCCTTAAAAAATCTGCTTCAGGTGAATTTACGAATAGTTCAGCACAATTAAAATCCATTGTAATGCTGATTACCTGATGAGATTGCTCATAAAAATTTCAGCATCACAAAAATATCCATCTAAAAGAATATTTTGTTGAAATTAGTGTTTTCCTTAAATTAATAACTGATTTTGATGATATTAACAGAAGTATCCCTATCCTACAGCATAAATCCATGCAGTTGTAGTAATAGGCATGTTTGGGAATATAACAGTTATTTTTAGTAGGAGAATAGTAGGGGTATGATCATGTTTATCGTCATCTGAAAAGCATTTATTTTAATCTTGGGCATCACAATCGAGCACTGTTTACGGAAAGTACCAAAATCCAGGTAAGAAATTTTCAGTATGATTGTATTCAAAATTTACGATAAATAATACTTGGCAGAAAACTTTAATAAAAATAACTTTTAATCTCTTTGACTCATAATAAATTTTATAAAAATACCATGGCTATTGCACAATCAAATTAAGAACAGAAAAGAACACACAACTTATGGGCACAAATTGGGCACTCCCCTCGGCGACCTGTTTTTATACTCGTTTGAAGTTGACTTCCTCGAAGGGCTACTAGAGAAAAAGGAAAGGAAATTGGCTCAAGCCTTTAATTTCAGCTATCGCTGCATAGATGATTTCCTGTCACTGAACTATTCGCGATCCGGTGACAATCTGCACTTAATCTATTCCTATAAGCTTGCGATTAAGGGTAATACCGATACCACTAAATCAGTTTATTATCTTGACCTTCACCTCGAAATTGACTCTAGAGGAAGACAACAAACTAAACTATACGACCAGTGTGATGACTTCATTTCCAAACGTCAACTTTCCATTCATCTGTAGTAATATTACAGTAGCACTAATAAAATTGCTTCCATAAAGTCTAAACTAACAGGTGACAGAAAAACATTATTATAGTTCTGTCAGTGTGAGGATATGGTGATCGGGCGCTGTTATGTTACAAACTTGCAATAAATTCTAATTTGCTAATGAATACTACATTCAAGAAATAGGCTATGCTATGGGCGCACTACCAAGCCCAGAAATTTGTGACATCAGGGCCTTTGAAATAATCAATAGCATACTCAGCAAATTTCCACTCAGGAATAATATACTCCTTCACTGCCGATACAGAGATGATAGACTTATTTTTTATACTGGTGATGCTAAAGACCTAGAAGTCTTATTTAATATAGCAAATGAAGAACACGAATTGCTCAAATTCACATTTGAAATATCTTCCAACTATGCCAATTATTTACATATAACTCTGTATAAAGGCTCTAGATTTCACTCCTCAGGTATTATGGACATGAAATCACACCGAAAAAGCATTGAAACATACCAGTATGTCCATAGGAGTAGTGCACACCCGTTTTCAAGGGCTTAATCAAATGTGAAACAATTCGCCACCTACGTTTAAATACGGAAAGGGACAACTTTATTTCGATTTTGGCTCCATTTGAATCAAGATTGCAAGCACGGGGGTATTCCCAGCTTCTATTACATCAGCTCTGCACTCTGGCAGAGAGAGCGCCCTTAAGAACAAGGACAAAAGTAAACAAGAAATACCTTCCACACTAGTAACGAGGTATCATCCGAACCTTAGAGCTATTCCCAAACTTATAAGCAAAAAACTGGCATTATATTAGAAATGATGAGGCTGCCAATTCACTATTTCACAAACCCCCAATTATCGCATATAAGAGAGGTAAAAATATTGCTGATTTTATAGCATCAATGTAGTTAAATAACCACATCGAATTTCTGTAATTGCACACGTGTGTTTCACACAATTGGAAAATTTAATGTTCTATAGTCACAACATATTGCTCCGACAAATCTTCTATAGATTTCCTTTTTATCTACTAAAGATAAATCTGTCACCTGTATACCGGCCTTCAGAATACATTAGGTATTCCTAAAAAAACTGCATATAAAAATATAAAATCACTATTTAAAGATTTATGTGGTTGGTCAGCTGATGAGAGAAAAACCATTCACTCAATATTTCCGAAATACAGGGTGGCCCCATGTTTTTTTTTCAAAAGTACATAATTTTAAATTAGACGTTATCTGTGAGTGCTCAAACAAATACATATACATATCTCAATTTTAAATTTAACAGTCATACACTTGTCTTCAATTTACGACGATTTATCAAACATATGGCAGAAGCATTTAATATTTTTGTTCTATAAGATTATTGATACTATGGTCGGGTGTCACGACGTTACAAATATATAATTTATTTGTTAGTTGGTCCCTGGCGTGGTTAGTCGGCTGTTAAAAAAATATACCACCTTCTATTAATATTTATGCATACAATAAATGCATAATACAAATTAAAGTTTTGAACTTTTTACGAATAAAATTGCTTCCATATTTTCAAAGGCTAAACTAACAGGTGACAGAAAACATTATTATAGTTCTGTCATTGTGAGGATATGGTGAACGGGCACTGCTATGTTACAAACTTGCTGTTTACATTTCACAACTCATACGTTATGCTAGAGCTTATGATCAGTAACGTGATTTTCTGGACACGGTTCAAATGCTGACGAATAAGCCGACAAAACAACGGTATGTTGCTCCGAGGTTTAAGTCATCCCCACAAAAGTTCTATGGCTGTCATCGTGAACTGGTGGATCGTTATGGAAAATTCGTTTTCCAAATGAAATCGGATCTTTTTCCTTTTTCCCCCTCTTAGAACATGTCTTTGTCCGGGACCTGACAATGAGCAACACGGCGGTTGTCTTATAAGAGGCAGGCACTGCTTACTCATCCGGAGCATCTGACTGCACCTTATGTTTTTGATAGTTGTTCATCTTTGTTTTTAGTTTTTCTTATTGTGTCTTTGACCTTTGTCTGTTTGTATTTGTCCTGATAATGATTTTGTCTGCGTCACTTGATTGATCCTTCGGTTTTCTTACCTTTCTTATTGCCACATTAATGACGTCATTGTGATTTCTTTAACAATAAACATATATTAGATAGCCCTCGATTCATACCTACTCCTTCAAACTCATTTTCTGTAAATATTTAAATGCTGTCATAAAAATAAAGAAACGAACATCAAGTTTTTTGTTAGATGTTTTGTCAGTCATGTATTCTTTACGTTCATAACCATGTAGCATACATACCTTCCAGAGTATCCAAATAAAGCTCCCCATACATTTGCCAGTAAGGAATCTTCAGTAAAGTCCAAATTCGCCAGTTTCCAATTGCTCCAGGAAAAAAGGTAGCTGTGTGATTAGGATATACATTGGCATGGTAAATAATCCCGGCAGCAAATATAAGGATCAGCAGAATAACCAAATATTCTATCAAATCCACTAGCTGAAAAAAAATTCTATCGCTATGAATACATTTGTTTACGTTTTGCAAAGGACTACAGGAGCTGAATAGCTTTATAGATAGACAGAGCAAACGATGAAGATTGATTGATTGATTGATTGTTGCTTGTTTAACTTCCAGCGGTAAATTTATATGCATATTCAGGGACAAGAACAAATTAACAATATATCAATTGGTAGGATCTGAAACGTGGGGGAATATAGGGAGAAGGTACGAATAATTTTGATTGTCACTGGAAAAAGGGGACAGGATGGATAGGGACGAAAAAAAATTTAGCCTTGTAACGGGTCACCTAAGTACCACTTACAATGACCTTGTTACAAGCATTCTTTAGAGTGCAGAATACAAGAACATGGAGACACAAAGGCTACTCGAGTTTCGTTTATCTTGACTAAGTAAGCTAAGTAGATGTTCGAAGAAACTAAAGGGACAGCCAGAAGCCGGAAGTTAAGAAGTACATACAAATTTTAGCCAAATAAAGACACAAAGGCAAACAATTAGTACAAAACATAAAACTAAAAACTAAAGACAGAGCAACACAAACCCCACTAAAAAACGGGGATGAGATCAGGTACTCCGGAACGGTAAGGATCTCCTGCTCCACTATTGACACTCGTCGTGATTCTTCTGTTAAAATCCGATAATAAGTCACATTCGGTGGTAAATCATGAATAAGGAAAGAAGGGTGGGACTGTGATTACGACAAACGAACATATCAGCGGTCGTTTGTGACGCAGATATTCCGTAACGGTCGACAAAGTTGTAGTGGCGATCGCAAAAACTTTCAAAGTGATGACTTCAACTTTACCATTAAGAACCCTTGGTTCAGTAGCTTCCTTGTAAGCAGCAACCCTCTATCAAAGAAATCCTGATTGGAAGCGCAAGCTCTGGAATATCGTATAAGCTGAGATATATATACTCAATATGCAGGTGCTGCAGGAATGTTGCTACACATAAATAGTAAGTTTCGAATGGGAAAGTCAAAATCATCTCTTTTGTTGTAAAGTTTTGTTCTCAACTGTCCCTCATTCTAGGTGGAGATCAAGTTATGAAGTAGATCTAGCTATATCTGTGGTATCTTTTATTTCTATTTTCGCGGGGTAGATGCGATCAACAAGGTCATCAAGCTTTGAGTTATTCAGTGAAAGGACATGATCTATAGCGGAACATAAAATTAAAGGATTAAATAAAGTTTCTTGTCATTTTTCTTAAGAAGCCCATGTATGAACTCTGCTTCATACGAATAAAGGAACAAATCGGCAAGAAGAGGAGAACAGTTAGTATCCATAGGAATGCCGATTGCCTGTTGAAAAGCACGTCCACCAAGCATAAAAAATATGTTATCAATCAAAACCTCTAGCGTATTGATGTTTCATCTTCAGTGAACTTTTCGTTTCAATCAGAATGGTCTTTTACGAAGTAAGACTTGTCCTCCCTAAAACGAGATATGTGTACATGCGTTGGCCATTCTTTTTGATGAAACAAAGTTGAACTAATTCTAGTAGTCTGTCTTTCAATTTAGAATATCGGCCAATAGAATACCAAAGGAACAAGTTCAGAAAAGCAGAATCCGTAGACAAGGGAAAATTGGGAAGGCAGAAACAAAACAAAAAAAAAAACTAGGAAAATGACAAGAAGACAATATAAAACTGAAGACAAAAGTAAACAGAAGAAAAAGAAAACATGAACAAGACGACACAAAACACAAAGCACTTGAAATGGAAACCCCCACAAAAACCGGGGATGAGGAATAGTTGTGTAAAGGGTAGAGAAGTCGAATGTTTTAATACTATTACATGAGGATAGGGACCTTGATTGTATGTTATCTAACAAATCTTTGAAATTTTTCAGAATCCACATCTGATTCACACCACCTCTGGAATAGCTAGTAACGCAGTAATTTTGAAGCCCAGATTTGACTGCTGATAGAATAGACATTAATAATTTGGAAAGAGGTTTCATGGAGCATCTGTCAGACCCAGCAATATAAGGACACTTGTGTAATTTAGGTATCCAGTATAGTAAAGGTAGATCTTTCCAAACAAACTATAGGCATATATATGGACCTATACTTATATTTCGCCTTTAAGAAGTAAACTGATTCCATTTGCCCCACTTTCCATGTCTTTTTGCAACGCAGGGATGTGCAGTCTGATTAAATTATTGGTCGTGCAATCCTCCTTACAAAAAGGTCAATATTACGCAAGTCTACATTAACTGATTGGTAAAAGTTGAAGTTACGTTTATGTTGTTTTTATGTACTACCCGAAGCAGCTGTGTACTTAATAATAAGTTAGACTGCGACTAGGTGTCTTGTCTTGCCAAAGAGAAAGAACATTCATATTCTTCATTTTATCAAGGTTTATTTAGTATATACTTTCAAATTTCCCACGCTTATTATATGAAAGGTCAATTTACTGTTTCGTATTTCATGTTTAGCTGACAAAAAGATGTAATTAACTTTATGTTTCAGTTGATTATTCTAACATTTCCGGTTCCTATGAGATCTATACCGATATATCAAAAAGGCTATGATTACCTTTATTTTACATTTGGTTGATTTCCTGATCTATGTCGAAAACGTTAAGAATAGGCGGATGTTGATACAAGTCGCAACTTTTTTCGTTTCAAAATATGCGGCTATTACATATCTTAATTGATTGCAGTTCCAGTATCATGGGTTTAATTTGTCTGTTATCTTTTTAGTAAAACACCATATTTAGAAATTAGTGCATTACAATAAACTTTGTTTATAGTTTTCGGCAACTGAACTGATACGCATATGTGCCCTCGTACTTTTTTAAGTTGGGCTTTATTCAGAATTTTCACACGAAACTGAAATAATCCGCTTCAATAATATTTAATTACCTGTATATGACCAATATTTCATTATTATCAATAGAAAAACTTTACTTCTTACAAAGTTTCAAAACCCCACAACAAGTATTCAAGTAAAACGTTACAAATATCAAGCAGTACATGTTCTAAGGGTTGCCATTCCATAACACTATGAATTAAAATATTAACATAGGTGTGATATTCTTCAGAACAACTGAATACTATATCTGTTCATATTTACCATTTCCTTTACCATGATTATGATGATGCCAATTCTTTTAATCATCAAGAGAATGTTGAATAAGCGGAGGAACATAATAAAAATTGCTGCACTGTATAATCTTCTGGTATAAATAAGAGAGTCCTCGGTACCAATTAAATGTGATATAAAGGCTATGAAATATAAAATAAAGCACAAAACATCCATGAAGTTCCATATGTCAAATATGTGAAGAAAAATTCTTTGGATCGAACACTTGCCATCATCTGGTCGGATCTGTTATTAACGATACAAAAAACATATATAATTAGAAAAAACATATGGCGTATCGAATGTTGCAGTATTTATAAAAATAAAATATTTGTTCATAACAAATAAATATGTATTCATAAAAAATAAATTTGTATTCATAAAAATTAAATATATGTTCTTAAAACAAAATATATGTGCATAAAACTATATATTTGTTCATAAAATAAAATATGTTCATAAAAACTACATATATTGTCATGTAGTGAAATAGAGTTATTATAATGGGCCAAACTTTCTAAATTATCATTTTGCATTTATTTATTTTTACGGATTTATTTTGGGATTAAAGTGGTTTGTTTTAACTTTATGTCTGTTAACTAATTTAACGCTAATTTAGATTTTGAAATTTAATTTAGTTTAATATTTTCAAAACCGCTTTGAATCTGACCGTTTTTCTTCCGTTTTAAAATAGTTCAAGTATTATTTGCTTCCTCCCATTAGTTGGCTCTCTTAGGTAAGTGAAACCCGGACTTTCTAAAAGAAATTATAAAAAAGATTGTTATATGTTTAATAAATTAACTTGTTGACTGGAGATGAAGATGGGTATCCCGTCTCAATGGGCAGTGAGTCCATGATCTGAAGTAAAATTTTGGTGCGATTTGTCTTGAGAGGATGTCTTGTCTTAAATAAATGATGATTGTTTAATCTTGGTTTTATTTACGCCCTAAACACTGTATCCCAGCACTGCTTCCTGTTACAAAAAGAACACGCTATGGCGAGATTGGGCCCTCATCTGATACTGCCTAGGCCATTTGTTCTGACACTACTGCAGTAGACCTACAGGCGTTCGTTTAATACAAAAAACATTGATTATTTATGAACA
>JAOXYJ010147803.1:0-10869 GCA_028566555.1 Lithophaga nigra
GAACGGAGATCTCAAACAATTATTGCAAGTATAAATGTCAACGGAGAAAGTCAATTTAACATCGCCGTTCGCGACACTCCCGCGCCCAAATTAAGTAAGTTTAATTAAAGTGTTCGTAATAATGACTATCCACTTCTACTATACTGTCAACTTCAGCACCATTTAAAAACTTTACTGTTCTTGTTACTGCTAGTAAGTAAGTCTGAGTAATAGTCTGAAGAGAAGAGACTTCAACAGATCTTTCACTGTTAACAACTTCATCATCACTAATAATAATAATGTCTTCTTCAAGGGTATCACTGCTGTCATCATTCTTTTCTTCTTCTTCAGGGATGTTGTTATTTTCATCATTCTTTTCACCTTCTTCACAGATGTTGTTATTTTCATCATTCTTTTCACCTTCTTCACGGATGTTATTTTCATCATTCTTTTCATCAGTTACATTTGTTATCTCTATATTCGTCTCCAGTCTTTGTCTTGCTTCGAATTCATCGAGAAATTCATCCACATTGAATTCATTTACTTGATCTAAATCACTAACATCGTTAATTAAGTCAAACACAGATTCATCGTCACTTATCTCTTCGTAGTATCCTTCAGATTGTTTGTCACCCCGTGAAGCCTTTAAAGCGGCGATCCTGGAAGCATCCTCCGGGAATTTATGAACGTACATTAGATGACGAAAAAGATATTCTCTTCTGATAAATTTGGTTCCACAGTCCTTCACAACACAATTCCAATGTTCATAATTAATAACATGCTTCTCCTTCATATGTCGTAGCAGATTTCTCCTGTATTTATATTCTCTGTAACAAATTTCACACTTGTATACCATGGTTGAGTTTTCATTAGAATGTAAAATGGACAAAAGAAATATGTAGTTATATAGTATACCAGCGCATGAAAGTTTCGTGCGTAACATAAACTCCGTCAGTAGTTTAAATGTCTCCGCTCCGTTGGCTCCGTCGATAATAATAAATACATTTGGCTATAAATAGATAATTGAAAGGTAAGGTTAAATTAAATGTCTCTATAAATATAAACACAACATAGATATATCTTGTTTTTGTCTTCTCTTAATCAGCACTGCACATTTCTTTCAGTTTTTGTTTTGCCACCGCAGCAGCCTTTCTCACAGGTCTTTTCTCAAACTGATTTATTTTCTTTGAAAATGGTAAAGACACTGTATCACTAACTGAATCATTTTTAAGTTCCAATGGGTAAAGTAAACTAAGAGGTCGACCAATTATTCTTCCAGATGAAAGTTGTACCTTTGCGGATCTCACATTTCCATCCTGACTTGTTATCAGTTTTGTAATTTTCCCTAATTTCCAAAATCCTCGTGGAATTTCTTCCTTCACTATAACTATGTCACCAATATTTGCACAACTATAAGACACAACTCGTCCACATTTCAAATGTGTCTGCGTTCTCTCCCTTAAGCTCAAAAGATATTCATTTTGCCATATTTTCCAAAATGCATCTAGAAGATTCTGTCCCTTTTTCCATATATTTAATAATTTAGATGTTGAGCTCTCTACTGGTATATAATCAGGATCCCGAGTATCGTAATCTATATTTGGCACTCCGATATCAGGGTTCAAAGTAAGAAAATGACGCGGTGTAAGTGTTATATTTGAATCTAGGTCTTCTCCGACATAAACAAGCGGTCTAGAATTAACAATAGCTTCTACCTCTTTAATTAGTGTTTGCAGCTGAATATCTGTTACCAGCTTTCGGCCTAACATTTTGCGAAAGGACCTTTTCACCAGACCAACCAATCTTTCATAAAACCCTCCCATCCAGGGAGCTAATTCCGTTATGAATTTCCAGGTAATGCCTGTATTAGCTACATAGTTCTGCACATTTGGATCTTTTACCACTGTATTCCACACTAAATTTATTGCACTGCTGGAAGCTTTGAATTGTGAAGCGTTGTCACTGATTATCACATGCGGAGTACCTCTAGCTGCTATAAATCTACGAAATGCATATAAGAATTCCTCAGCTGACATGTCCTGTACAACTTCCATGTGAATAGCTCGGGTTACTAAACATGTAAATAAACACACCCATCTTTTCTTATTTTCACAAGTAAATTTTGTATAAATAGGCCCAAAGTAATCCAATCCACTGTGTGTGAATGGTACTGTTTGAGATACTCGCACCTCAGGAAGTGGTGCCATTGGTGGCATCTTATACGGGCCTCCGTCGAATCTGCGACAAATTAAACACCTGTGAAGTACATATTTCACTGTAGAGCGAATCTTAGGAATCCAGTATCTTTGTCGAATACTACTAATCGTTTGTGAAATACCACAATGTAACTGTTCCCGATGAATTCTATCAATGAGTAAGTGAGTAAATCTCTCCTTCCTGGGAAGTAAAATAGGAAACTTTGCTCCTTCAGTGATTCTTGCATTCTCCAATCGGCCTTTACAACGAACCAAACCACATTCATCTGTAAATGTACCTAACTGACTCTGTAGATTCTTTGTATCTTTACAGTCCGAAAGAACCTTTCTCTGGATGAATGAAATCCATAATGTTTCTGCTTCACGTAATTCACCACTTGTCAAAACATCAATATTATTGCATGTCTTTCGTAATCTTGATATAAAACGATTGGCCCACGCTGTCACGCGCACAAGTCGTGTATAACTGGAAAAATTTGTGATATCAATTCCAAATGGAGGTAAAATTTTTACCTTTTCATTACACTGTAGGAGCGCGCTAGACCACAGTTGTTTGTCATTTGTTTCTTTTTCCTGTTTCATCTTCAGTTCAGATTTGTATTTTACTTCTGCTGTGTTTTTGTCCATTTCATTCGGTTTTCGCGTCCATTCACTCTCATTTTGTGTAAGCCACTTCGGACCATGCCACCACAGATGGTTATTACAAAAACAATCTACAGACACTCCTCTAGTTGCCATATCAGACGGATTTTCCTTTGATGGAACATATTCGAAACGTATTCCGTCTTCAGATTTAATTTCAACAATTCTGTTCCGAACAAACACAGACAATTCTTTAGAAGTTGAGATCCATTTCAGCACACACTGTGAATCTGTCCACAAAAACACTCCGTCAAAAGGTAGCTTCAATTCGTTTTTCACAAATTTCAGACATCTGACTCCGATCAAAACTGCCATTAATTCCAATCTGGGTATGGTCATTCCTTTCACTGGTGCTAACCTAGATTTAGAAAAAATGAGATCACATCTTGAATTCCCATTATGAGATTGGTGAAGATATACAGCTGAGGCGTATGCACGAGCTGACGCGTCACAAAACAGAGAAGCTTGAAGTTGGTTCCTTCAAACGTTGATTCGGTGTTCATACAAATACTCCTCGGAATCTCAATTGAAGTAATTAGCTTCAAGTCTGATTTGATTGAAATCCAACATTTCAAATCACTTTCGTTTATTTCGTCGTCCCAATTCATTTGTCTTTTCCAAAAATCCTGAAGAATTAACTTTCCCTTGATCAGCACTGGAGTAAACAAACCAAGAGGATCGAAAACTTCTGCAACTTCTTTTAATGTAGATCTTTTTGTTGAACGGTCAGATGTTTTTGTAAACTTTGTAGGTTTCAAACAGATTGTGTCATTCTCAGTATTCCATATATGACCAAGCACTTTGATTGAACGAACATCTGATCGATCCTTTGCTGGTATGAATTTATTCACGGTACTGTCATTGGAAACCCATTCCCTTAAATTCATTGATGCGTCTTTAAACATTCCTTTTGATTCATTATAAAATCGCACAGCTTCTTGAGGCGACTTTACACCAGTTACTATATTGTCCACATAAATATTTTCCTTGATTTTTTCTGCAAGATCCGTTTTATAGGATTCAAGATGACATTCAATAGTGGCACCCAAAAGAAACGGGCTTGATATGACTCCGAAGGGAACACGACAAAATCTAAACTCTTCGATATTCTGTGGTATAATTGAAGGATTTTTACAATCTTTAAGCCAGAAGAATCGTGTTACATCTCGCTCACTTGTCTGTAGTCCCACCTGCAGAAATGCCTTTTCTATATCAGCAACTAATCCTATATTATGTAATCGAAATCTCATCAGTATTCCACACAGATTTCGTAGCAAAATAGGACCACGATACAGACACTCATTTAGACTTTTGTTTTCCTTCCGTTCCTTTGCAGATGCGTCATACACAACTCGAACCTTTGTCGTTGCTTTCAGTGGGTTGATTACTGCATGATGAGGTATATAGTGTTTCATTCCAGAATTATCTTTATTCGCTACCTTTTCGATCACACCCTTTTCCAACTGATCCTGAATAACACAATCGTATTGTTTCAACAGGTCTGGTTTGTTCTTCATCCGCACTATCAACGATCTTAAACGACCCATTGCCAAATTTCTATTTGAAGGCAAATTAATTTCCTCCTCTTTCCATGGCCATTTAACCTGGTATCTGCCATCCTTGAACACTAGGCTTTCTCTGAATGTTGTCATAGCCCGTTTATCCCCAGAGACATCGGGAGTATCTCTAATACCTATAGTTTCAATGTTCCAAAAATCAGTAAGATCAGGTAAAACAGGCACATTTGAATCCACATTTGCAAATAAACTTGACTCACTCACATCTTTAGCATATGTTAGAACAAACAAACTTGCTTCGTTTCCATGGTCTTCCATATCATATGTTCTGCCAGTTATAATCCACCCCAACTTCGATGCCAGTAAGTAAAGGCCTGGTTGGACTTCAACCCTTTGTGATAGAATTAAGTCCAAATAGTAATCATTCCCTATGAGTAAATCAACTCTAGAACATTCATTTTCCAAAGGAACATCATCTGCCAGTTCAAGATCTTTCACAAAGTGTCTTAAATGATTGATTGAAGATAAATCCATTTTCCGTCTCTGAATAATGCTACTAATTATAGGGACAATGTTTGCAACAATACTTTGGTATTCGCCATTATTGAGTCGGATATTAATGTTGGTTGTAAAAGTTTTTATCACAGTTGGATTTTCACTACCAAAAGTCACAAGTTTTATCTCTTCTTCTTTTTCTCCCTTCAAATTTAATCTTTTCGCTAGAGCCTCAGAGATGTATGTTCTTTGAGAACCAGAATCGAAAAGTATTCTTGTTACATGTCCGAACTTGTTTTGTGGGTTTCGAATTTCTGTTTTAGCGGTCTGCATGAGAACCATCTCACCTGATGAAATTAATGCATTTTCTCTCACATGAACACTTTGGTCTACTTCATTTTCTTGTTTGGTTTCAATTTCCTCCGAGAGATGTACACTACTGCATTTCATTCTGAATTTCTTAGGACACAGACTTCTGTGGTGTGAATTCATTTCACCACAATGAACACATGTTTTATTCCGCTTACATTCTGACGAAGAATTCCCTAGCCTTAAACACTTATAACAACTTCCTTTAAGTTGTTTTTTGCGTTCATCTATTGTTTTGTATCGTGAACATTCATCACTCCAATGTTTGTCCTCACAGTACCTACACTTGTCATAGAAAATTGTATTACCTCGACTAACGTTAGCTGCAAGAGCTTCTGACGAAACACCGAAGTTTGGTTTTGAACCACGAATTTCTTTCTTAAAATTTGGTTTACCTGGCCATGGTTTGCTTTCCGTTAGAGATTTGGCTAATCCATGATTGTTTGCTTTGCTATTTTGTTCGTGGGTTTTTCCCTTTTTCTCTGATTTTTCTCGAGCATTTATATATTCTCTCAATTTAACACATAAATTTTCAATAGTCCAGTTTTCTTTTGAACCTTTCTGTATCTCTAATTGTAGAAGTACCTCTTCCGGTAATTTAGATTTTACCATGGATACGAACACACTTTGTTTGGTATCCTGTTTCAGAACTTCTAAACTTCTAAAATGTTTTGTTAATTTGTCTAGAAATATTCTCAGACTCACTGTTTTATTAATTGGGGACTGAAGATTAATCATCTGACTATAATGCATGTCGATTACATCCTGTATATTGCCAAATCTTTCTTTCAAGGTGGTTATAGCTATATCGTAATTTTCATTTGATAAGTTTAATCCAGCAACTGAATATTTGGCATCACCTTCAAGTTTACTCTTCAGATAATTGAATTTCTCCACATTTGATAGTTTTTTGTTGTTGTGCACCGCATTTTCAAAGGAATCCCAAAACTCTAACCACTTCAGTTTATCCCCATTGAAAGAAATGATATCTAGTTTTGGCAGTTTTACAAATGATGTGTTTTCATTCTCTTTTTTATTTTGAATTTCGATCATTTTTTGTTGTTGTTTCAACTGGGACTCAAAAATATTTTTCATGTCTTTTTGTAGCTGCACAATTTGTAAAGTACTTTCACTTTCCTTATCAACACTTTTTTCCCGCTTAACAAATTCAGCAAACCTTTCCTTGAACTGCTCAAGTTCCAAATAGCGATTCGTTGCCTCGGATGATAAACTACAGTCCTCTTCAACTACTGCTTCGATGTCCATCAATTGCTCATCACCCATAGCTTCAGCAACTTTCTCACTCTGAACCTCTAATTTGTTGATATAAAGTTTCAATCTCTCGATGCATTTGGATGTTTTAAGTATAAATTCCTGTTCCTCAGTTGAAGAAACCTCTGATTGAAGAATCGACACACTTAATTCCATCTCCTTCTGAATGATACCACGATATCTTGTCCTCACACCCTTCAAATAACTTAATGTTGACATATTGCTTTTACGTCCTTCCCGGGTTCCGGCACCAAAAATGTTGCAAATGTAATTGTCGTCACAACACTGATATACTCATATTAAGATCCAACAAGAATGAAACACACATAACATTTCCACATTTATTGACTTCATACAAAAAATCCCCAATGAGCCAAAGCTCAACTACAAGTATTTATATAAATTACAAGGCTCCGTTAACTCCGGACCATGATTTTAACATGTATAAATTATCAAAATACAAAAAGAGGAGCACAATTGAAAAGAACGGAGATCTCAAACAATTATTGCAAGTATAAATGTCAACGGAGAAAGTCAATTTAACATCGCCGTTCGCGACACAGATCTTATCATTTGTCTTGGATACTGATTTTGTTTTGACATCAAAAGTAGAGAAATCGGGTTTACTTTATTTTTCTACAATTTAGGAGGCAAAATATACATACTTCCTTTACCTAAGACATTTTCTGGAAATAACCCTGACGACTGCTTTTTTCCTAAGGAATGTACAATGTATTCAATCCAATTTTGTCCAACGAACAAATTGTCCCGAGGAGTGCACATTTTCCAAACAAACGCTTTAAATATCTGCCACACCAACGGTAGATTTAAACACAAATAGAAATGCTTCGGTTTTTGGGTCAATAACAGAGATTGGAGCGATAATAAGAGCATAGATTTGACATTTTTTGCCGTAAATGACATTTTAGGACATTCTATTTTAACTTAAAGTTGTCAAATCTCTACTTTATTCTAGAGCAGATTTCAACCAGAGAATTAGACTGCTTTAAGTTAGCTTAATGTTACATTGCACTGGTCTTTACTTTACATTTTGTTGATTACATTGAGTGTGCCCTTGTTTTTGTCTGATATATAGGATATCGTCTTATCTTCTGATATATAACACGTCTCCTTTCTACTCTTACAACCAAACTCTGTAACCGGCTTGGAGCTTTTAAATGCCATGTTATTTTTGTAATTCTACTAATTAGACTTTCTAATTAAGATTATTCATTATATGCCTTATGCTGGCTTGCCGTTTTGTTTGACAATTGCTCTGGATATCCTTTCATATAATAGAACTAATTTGCATTTTTAACACTGGAGTACAAACCCTACAGTAAGGTTGTAACGACGGATGAGTTACTCACGTAAACGTAGAGGAAAAAATACCAAAACATTACGTAAAAATAACAATATATCTCTGTATTCTTAAAAGAACTACAAATCTATATTAAAAAATTGTTACAAATGAATCTGTATTGCAAAATTGTTTTGAACGCTGGGAATGCATGTGAGTAATCACTTCACCTAATACCATGAAGTCCCATAGGATTTTGATTCTTAGTTCTATTTGTATGCATTTTTTTCTGTATATTTTCAATGTGGTTATTCTTTCTTTAGATTTTTTAATTGTAAAAGTATACATAAAGGAATATTTTATATTTATTTCATTTCACTGAAGTATAATGTAACATTCTTTCTCTGTTGAATGTTTTTTTTTCAGTGAAGGCTGCGAAAGCCCAAGAAAAACATTGCTTCATAACATTGACCCTCTTAAGGATATGACGGGAGATAGGAAATATGAACACAAATTTGACACAAGAATGAGGGCAGCGTTACGTCATGGCAAATGGAAACTTATCACAGGTGATCCAGGTATTTTATATACGAAAATCTGTCATTCACTTCTAACACTGTTGGGTTGATTTTCAGGCTTTATATATGATTATAATGTTAACCTTGTATATCTGATGTTTCAGAGATCCAGTGGAAAAGGTATATTGTAATGTAGTCACATGCTTAGACGTTAATACACTCCATATTATATATATATCTCAGCTTATACGATATACTCCATATACAGGTGCTGCTGGAATATTGCTACACATAAACGGAAAGTTCACAATGGGAAGTCGAAATCATTTCTTTTGTCGTAATGTTTTGTTCTGAACCGGCTCTCATTGTCAGTATCTAGATGTAGATCAAAATTTAAGCTGAATATTTTGCCCTTATAATTTTGTATCAATCACCAATGTTTGAAACACCTCACAAATCTCATAAGGATGTTACTTCCATGTGTAAAGAAACAGTGAAGTACTGTACTGTATTTGTTGTCTTTCCACGTGGCCTTTGGTCTAACTTTGTACTGTAGTTGTTTTCACGGACTTGAAGGTTTAATGCAACAGAACTGTCTATAACGTCACAATTATATCATTATTTTATTCTTTAGCACCTTTCACTAGAAATGGATCCACTGAGAATATTATCAATTCTATTTTGATTAAATTAAACATGAAGCTTACGGTCTTGCACCAGAAAAATGTTGACACCAGTAATCTGAATTACGAATATATACTTTCTGGTAAAATATTTTTGTGTTACACTCTAAGACTATTAAAACTAGATCATTTCTAGCCATTTTTTATTTTTTCCTACAGAATGTCTGCAATCTAAAATTCTAATCTCTTACCTCATGTATGAAGTTTAATAATTTTCTTTTCGTAAATACTGGATATTACCCTGGTTATGTCGAAAAATATACGAATTTATATAAATATTTTATTTCTCCGCAATTTAAGTGACCTCACCATACAACTGAATGACTGGCACAGAACTTAATGTATATTATGTTCATAAATCTTCGTCTATTTCAAGAGGCTAAAGCCTCATGTGTAAATGACTGAATAAAGTTTTCGTCTTGTGACCAAATACTACCAAGCATTCTTAGGCAGTGATTCACACTTAGGAATAGGGGACTTGTGAAAAGAGAAACAGCGTAGACCTTTCAATCATTTGTTAACTACTCATCAATGTCCCTAAAACTGTCTTCTTTTGTAATGCGGTAGATAAATGTGAATAACTGAATAACAAACGGTAATACTTTGTTCTTCCATAACTAAACACTCACCGGAAGTTTTTGTTCTTCCATAACTAAACACTCACCGGAAGTTTTTATTCTTCCATAATTAAACACACCGGAAGTTTTATTCTTTTTTTTAATGGTAGTTATGCTAACATACATGTATATGGGTTTTCTTCTGTTTGTATCAAGCTTTTCTGTATTGGATTGTGAATTTTAAAGCGCTGAATACATGTGAGTATCGTTACTTGTTGTTGTTCACCTTTAATGAATTATATTTAATGAACTGTAAAATACTTGCAACCATGTTTTGTAGATTTGGGAGGTTTCAGGGTTCACTCTGATTTTGGAAAAATGAGGTGAACCCTGTATAATCATGCATCCTCCAACCATCATATTTCCAGTAAGTGGAACTGGAATCTAAATACCGACTTTCACTAAATGGTTCAGATTTTTCTCCAGCAGTTGACTTTGTTCCAGGTATTCATTTTTCTAGACACGCACAAAAATCACCAACAAGAGATACTGCAGTTGTAAGATGGTTTAAGTATGAGAAAGAGAAGGATCCAAAGTTTCTCTTGAATAACATGCGAAATTCATTGGTGGAGTAGGACTGACGGAGAATGGTACGGGACTGATAATTTTTAAACAGTAGGATACATGTTTTTATACCTCCGCCTACAGGACGGGCGTATATAGGAATCTCTTGTCTGTCCGTCCGTTACCTGTGTTCGTTATGTTTTGATCTTTTTGCCCAAACCTACATGATGAACAGCAACAAAACTTTGGTGGATTAGTTACTGCATGGTTCCCTTTCAGAATTTCAGAACAAAATTTTCAAAATGGCTGTTTCTATGGAAACCAAAGGGATAAAGCATTGCAGAAGTGTTGATTTCTTTTATCTTTATAAAATTGGTGGAATATCACTAAGGATGTCTACTAAGGCGTTAATTTGAATTCGGTTGAATCGGGATGGCATTGTTGTCATGGAAACAAAAAATTGTAATTTTTGGGACTTTTGATTTTTGTGATCTAAACTAAGAAGAACTTGACAGGAATGTTATTTGGGTTGTGTGTAGAATGGCTTTTATTTCCCAGGAAATCAAAATCATTGACAAAAGATGCAAAAATGATGATATCTTGTAAATTGGTGAACCAGTCTTTATGAAAATTCTGGGGAACATTGTTAAGGATACAGAGGTGTCTATTAAAGTTTAACTTTCAATTCCACCAATTAAGGAAGGCTGTTGTTGCCATGGAAATAAATTTTGCAAGTTTTTAGTTTTTTTGATAAAAG
>JAOXYJ010147913.1:0-10863 GCA_028566555.1 Lithophaga nigra
ATAGGTTCTAATATTCATGTTCCATTTTAGTGTTGGTTTATGTGTAGAATCATCATATACTACTAAATAATTTGAAAAAAAATGGCCATAAAATTGCAATTGCCTTTACTAATGTTGTATAGAAATGTCAAATATTTGGTCAGTTAACAAGTTTAATTAATGAAACAATAACAATGGGAGACCATCGGAATAAAGGGCATTTCAAATGATCTTCTAAACTCAAGCAATAACCTAATTAAAAGCAGGGCTTTCAAATGATTTTGCACATAGCCTAATTTGAAACAAGCCATTTTAATATATTCGTACACTCAAGACATCAGCTAAAGGCTTATTTGTTCAAAATTTATCTCTGGGCTTTCACCACAAGGAATTTGAAAAAAAAAATCAGGCAATAGGTTTAAAATTTAGTAATAGTTAGATTGAACATTATTCCAACAAAGAGATTTATATATGGAGAACGTGCAGGACTTCTTTTTTGTGTCTACCAGTCGAAAGTATACTGATGTCTTGTAAGCTATGCTGTTGCACCATACGGAAAAAATCGCGTTTAATTGGATCAATGTGAGTACATCGAGTCATAGATAGTTATTACTGGTAGACGTAAAAGATGATAATTGGATCTGCATAAGTTTACGGAGATAAAGACGGTAATTACCAGTAAAAGTCAAGGATAATAATTGGATCTGTATAAGTACATGCAGACATATACAGAAAGTACCTGTAGAGGTCAAGGGTGAAAATTGGATCTGTATGAGTTCATATAGACCTATACAGAAACTACCTGTAGAGGGCAAGGATGAAAATTGGATCTGTATGAGTACATGGAGACATAAACAGTAATTACCAGTAGAGGTCAAGGATAATAGTTAAATCTGCATGAATACATGGAGATATAGACAGTAATTACCAGTAGAAGTCAAGGATGATAATTGGATCTGCATGAGTTCATTGAGATATAGACAGTAAATACCAGTAGAGGTCAAGGATAATAATTGGATCTGCATGAGTACACGGAAATAAATATAGTGATCACCAGTAGAACTCAAGGACGATAGGTCCTGAAATTATATTTCATTTAGTGATTTTTGCCATGAATTCATCGAAATGTTACTTCGAGGTAGAATTATGTAACCACGTCCTACTGTGATATGGTGTCGACAACTTTAACTTAAAGACTGATTTGACTGTATAGAATCCTTTTATCACAGTTCTAGGTGAACGCATCAACATGACAAAATGTATTCAAAACCATTAAATATTTTAGTTAGTTATTGGCTTGAGTGGAGGTAATAAAAATCTATCCAGAAATTATGGCCATTTTACTAATTTGTATATCAAAATGGCGACGCCCTTGTCGACATTATATTTCGACATACAGTCTGCACATAAAATATCAACAAGGCAGTGCAGAAAATTTGCTAGAATAAAAGTCGGTAGTTCAAACCAAAGTAAGCAAAAATAACAAGAAATGATCTAGATACAAAAAAAGTAAACTCGATATTCCTGGAATATGAGGAGAACAGCCTTTAACAGTTTGTAAAATTTGTCCAAAATGTAGGAATATCGTAAACATAGTCAACTTGAAGAATTATGTTATAATAGAGTGATTCAAGAAGTTGAATACGTGATGAATTTAAACGGAACAAATTTTTATACCA
The DNA here is from genome assembly GCA_028566555.1 of Lithophaga nigra. Classification (NCBI taxonomy): domain Eukaryota; kingdom Metazoa; phylum Mollusca; class Bivalvia; order Mytilida; family Mytilidae; genus Lithophaga; species Lithophaga nigra. The sequence goes on from JAOXYJ010147913.1 coordinate 1,659, forward strand.
GGTAGTGAGTAAATCGGCAGTTCCAACAGTAAACTTTCATCATTTCGGATACCGACGAAAATGCGATTGAAATTACAAATATTTGTAATTTTCCGAAGATAATATTGTCGCAAGTGCAGTATATGAGTGTAAGAACAAAATTATAAATTTTGCCGAGAAACACTAATTCTATGAAGAATGTAGACAATGGTTTGTGTCATATAGTAAGTGTATTGACTCTCCTGTAAGAGCGTAGACAAATGTCTCGAGGGAACCAAGACAATCTTTTGATTTCCAGAGGGAAGTTGCATCCTTAGTTCTGAGCCAAATCCAAGCTTGCTACCACCAAGAGATACAGCTAACACAAGGACTTACAGGAGATCTTTACAAACAGATTCTTCTCAGAAATCAATGAACAAACTGTATCAGTAAGTGGCATGATTGAACATATGACTGACCTTCAAAACATTTTGTTTTGTCTTTGGTTCTGATACGAAATCCAAAATAGCCACCACCTCAGGACATGGGTTTGCATCTAAGGGAAATCCATACAAGTATAAAAAAATATGCCGGCCCTGCGTCCTGGACCAACAAATTTCAAAATGGGGCCAGTGGAATTTTCATGTCCACTCGTCACCATTCAGTGAATTGATTAGAGCATTTTATTGGAAAAAAGCTAAGAACCTGTGAAATGGTTCAAAGAACTAATGAATCACCAACTGCTCTTGGTCCGTAGTCCAGCAGGGTTCAGAAAATATTTAAACTTCTACATCCTAACATCTTTTCAGAAACCACTAAATAAATTGAATCAAGGTTAGTATGAATGATGTACCTCCATAATTTCTCTGGATCAAGACAATACTGGAGGTGGGGTATCCATGATTGAAGGATCATCTTCCATGTGACAGTGTATGTCTCCATTTTTAATATATAATAGTTCTTGGTCTATTACATATTGAGCACATACTCAGCCATTTATATCACGATGAAATGTTTACACACTTTACTAAATGATTACTGAATCCAGTTCAAGCATTTTACAATGCAGTATACATCCAGTACCATGGGATTCCTAGCACGTACCCTGGCAGATTAGCACTTTCAGTGCTATGTTATGGAATACATTACCATGTCCTTGCATAACATGCTTAATACAAATGTCTTCAAATAAGATATTAAAAATACCTTTTATAAACTGTCAATAATTGTCTTCTGATGTAGTTTTATAATATTTATCTAATTTTTTTTTGTTTGTTGTTATGTTTTGTTTTGTTTTTTTGTTTTTTTATCTTTGGTAAATACGATTATTCCAACTTACTGTTATATTCTAACATTGGACTCAAAATGTTCATCCACTTTGTTTTTGTTTATTTTGGTAGCTACGATTATACTTACTTATTGTTTTATTTTAATGTTGGACTTAATTGTATTGTTTATCATTTACAAATTTTCCTCAGGAAAGATTAGTTTATTGTATTATTATTATTATTATTATTACTGTTATAAATAAACCTTGAATAGTTCTCTACCAAAATTATTTTGGTCCCAATCCGAAGTCCAAGATGACAGCCGTCGGGGAACATAGTTTAACATCAGACCCTACGGCAAATATACCCGAAGATCTTGGAAACGACTGCCACAGTTGAAGCTTTACATATCTATAAATGTCCATTTTAAGGTCATTTACCAAAACTGTGATTTTGGTGCCCATCGGATTTCCAAGATGGCAACCACCATGGAACATAGTTCACATTCACGCGGAATACACTTGAAAATTTTGGAAACGACAGAAAGTACAGTACAGAAAAAAGGTATTGAAAAAAAATCCTATTAAGGCAGTGATTTGGTTAATTCAAAAAGATTTGCCAGAAATGATTCTTCATTTGTCCCCTTTCAGATTTATATCCGATGACTGCACTTTGCATAGAAAATATGATTGAAAATTATAATTCTTATAAAATCAGTTTTTCGACAAAATTAAACTCGTTTTTGCGGGTATGGTTCTTAAGTGGTCTCTTTTCTGATTCCCATCTTACTATTCCTATGGTGGCCATTACTATAAATTGAAAAGAGAGAAAATATGAAAATATTTCTATAAAATCAATTAGTTCGTTAATTTGGATGAGTAGAATTACTTTCAGTGACCCCCTGCATTAACTAAGATGGCTATTGATGGTACATACAAGCTTTGAAACCGATGCCTTTGCAGAGGAATAATACTTGAAATTTGCATAATTTTCTCTGATAATATAAATTTTTTTTCTTCAAATTGTGAAAATATTAGTGAATGCATGAATTTGAATCAGTGTTATAAATGGTCCTACAGCAGTCCATTTTCAGATAATTGATGCAAATATTTGCCAAGTGAGCGATTAAAGGCTCCAGGGAGCCTCTAGTTATCGAATAATTTCATTGGTCACTGTCATTTGAAAGGAATGCACAAAACAAACTGGAATACTATCGAAAATCCGCTTTTTTATGCAATCTGTCAGTGATTTGTTGGGAAAGAAGTTAACTCAGAAACCCTTGGGAAGTTGAAATACAAAACCTGCAAAAAAATGTAAAATAAGAACTATTGACAGAAATAGGAAATGTTTGAAATAAAGACAATTATTGACACATACAAATTTAAGTTTAAGCAAATAAATGTGAAAGGAGACTGTATTCCTATTTTGTCATCATGGTCTGATTACGTTTAGTTCAGAAAGGTTTATATCTTATACAGAGTAAGTATAAACAAAATAATTAACTGACTAACAAAGCTTACAGTATATGCACTAGGACAGTTAACATTATTTTAAGCTAGATTGCTTAAGCAATAATTAAAGGGTTTTTTTTTCATCTGTCGACTTCCATTTGACACAAAACATTGTTAATACAGATATAATTCCTTATGTGCAAGGATTTCCATTCCCATCAATAGATGGTTGTTTGACCACTTTAACACTTATTCATTTCGGAAACTTTTTGTCCCCCCCCACAATGCGACATGGAAATGCTGGGCGTCCATCCGTCTGTGTTTCCGCACTAATGTTGCCATATTTTTCAGATTTAAATCAAATTTCTACTTAAACTTTATACCTAGAATATCTCAAATGAATTCGAAAACCACGAAGTCATTCCCATTAAATACATAAAAAATGATCAAAATAGCGCTCTTACGCCTACATTTCCTCATAGATTGGAATGAAATTTTCTAGGAAGATATTTTAACAGAAAATCTCAGTGGAGTTCGAGAATGAATACTATTCACAAAATTTTGTGGGACTTACGGCCCTTTGAAATTTGAACTATATCCGGAATAGCCTTGTAAGCACTTCCATGCCTACATCTCTTCGTCGATTCAATTGAAATGGATATGAAACATTTATATAAATATATCTCAGTCGAGTTCGAAAATGAGTGTCTGTATAAAATTTTTGTGGGACATATGGCCCTTTGAAATTAGAAATATATGGGTAATATATTTGTAAAAGTTGTTATGCCTACATTTTCTCATGGATTGAAATGAAATTTAGATGAAAGCATTTAATAAAAATATCTCAGTAGAGTTCGAAAATTAGTGCTGGTCGAAAAGTTTTGTAATAGTTATGGCCTTTTGAAATTAGAAATATATAGGAAAATAGCCTTGCGAGCACTGTCATGCCTACATTTTTATTGGGTTTAGATGAAATTTATATTCAAGCTTTTTAGTAACAATATCTCAGTCAAGTTCGAAAATGAGCATCAGTCAAAGTTCTTTGTTGAAGTTATGCCCTCTGAAATCTGAAATAATTTTGAAAATAGTGTGCTGTCTTATGCCTACATTTCTCATTTAAATAAATTTAGATGAAAATTTTTTTACAACAATAAATCAGTAATGATTGAAAATGAGTACCAGCCAAAAATTATTGTTGGAGTTATGGCCCTTTGAAATCTTTAAAAAATACTTATGTAAGCACCAAAGCGGTGGAGGACAAAAGAACGCTGATGTGTGTGTGTGTGTGTGTGGCTGCAAAAACAGCTTTAACAAAAATGATAAAACTAAAAAATTGCCCCTCGTATGCACTAAAAGTTGAAAATAACTGTGAAACTGTGAAATACATTTTTTCCTTAAAGTTTAAATTTAGTATGACTTTTATTAAGATAATCCATTTGAATTTGACAGTGTTCCTATATCAGTATTTCAAAGGAGACTACCTCTTTATATTTATTTATATCTAAAAGTGGATATTAGTTTTACTCATGATCATATGCACTTTTAGTGTTTTACAGATTAGAAAAAGAACTTCTAGATCTTATTTTCAATGTACCTGTTACTACTTTTATTAATTTTCTTCCAGACTTGGAGTATTTTGTGGCAAACATGGAGTATAAGACGTCTGTCCAGTTGAAATATTTGGTCTGAATACCATTAAATGAATCACCTTTATCCAGTTAGCTGCATGGTGTGTATGGAGGGGAGGGGGTGATTCTAGACGATTTTACATTGATATGATTTTGTATTTTTCAGGGAGCAGAGGTCACAGATGATGACATAATCGGAGAAATAGAAGAACATGTAGATATTTCCGTAGACCTGGAGAGAATCGACAATATTTTTCGCAAGCACACTTGTGTGAATATTCCACCTCTAGATCACGAAATGCCCGACTATTTTGGCATGGAGTTAGAGAATATACCATCAACAGACCACGAAAGGCCTGGCGTGGATTTAGAAAATGAAATGCCGGCAGAGTTTAATATTGTTTGTGAAACTGTCTTATAGATACGCGTGTGTGTGTGTTTAGAAAATGTAAAGATAAAAAATCATGAAATCCCGATATAGTTTAATATTGTTTGTGAAACTGTCTTATAAATAAGCGTGTGTGTGTGTGTGTGTGAAAAGATCATCTGAGCTATTGCCATTACTTGTCGTTCGTCCATCGTCGTCATTAGCTTTTTCTCCTCTGAAACCAGTTGACAGATTCGGAGCAAATTTGGCAGGAAAAGTTCCTTGGAGGTCCTCTACAAAGTATGCTTTAAGTGCTGATTCACTATTTGTCTGCCAGGGCCAACAATGTGTCGTGATTGGCTGAAATTTCTTATCAGAAACCATGCTTCTGATTGAACCATCACTTTGTAGGAATGTTCCTTGAATGGTGGATTGCCGATCCGGAATGCAAGATGACCGCCACCGAGGAACATAGTTTAACATAACCTTGACCCTACATGTATGTGGAATATCTTCTAAGAAAGCATAGATGTCATTGAAAATGTGTCATTGCAGAAATGATCCTTGGATGGTCCTCTATACAGCAGATGGCTTTTTTTTTGTTCATCAGAAATACAAAATGCCCCCTACCCTAGAATATAGTTTAACAATAGACCCTATGAGGTATTCTTCTCAGAAAGCACGATGTTAATGAAAATGTTTCGTTGCTGAAATGTTTCTTAGATGGTCCTCTTAAAAATTGATAATTTTAATTTCCGATCAGAAATTCAAGGTGACCACCGCTGGGGCATACAGTTAAACATTGGACCCTATGGAAGATACCTTCAAAAGTCTTCTCTTCAGAAAGTACAGATATTAATTAAAATGTTGATTGCAGAAATATTCCAGGGATGATTCTTAACAAAGTTAATATTTGTTTTTTGTAGATTCTTAATCTAAGATGGCCATCACCAAGTATCATATTTTAACATTGGACCCTATGGCAAATACCTTCAGAGATGTTTGAAACAACTGTTGCTTTACAGAATATTTCCCTTGGATGGTCCAAATGAGACAGTTAAACTGTTCATGAATGAGCATGAGTGATGTTACAAATTATGTTTTTTATAGCAAATTACAGTTTTTGGAAACAACAAAAGCAATTATGTTGAAAATCATGTAAATCAGAATTCAATATGACATTTCAGTTTCTTATAATTGGTCAGATTATAATCAGGTGAGCGATACAGGTAAAGGCGAGCCTCTAGCGTTGAAAATTTTATATCTCGCCCAATAATGTCATCAAATTCTTAAATAATCTTTGTACATATTCAAAATCTCACTTTTTTGTCCAAAAAATTTCATCCTTAGCCATGTATGAGCAATGTAAATACAGACATTTGCGATAAATATTTTCATCATATAAAAGAAATAAAGTACAGAAAGATGCAAGGTAGGATCAGTTATATTTATAACAATTTATAATCAGCTGAATAAATTGAACTATACTGCATGTTTATTAATTTATATTTTGATAGCATACATTGTATATTACTCATGAAATAAACAAATTTATCACAAATAAATTGTTTGATCTTTAGCTGTCAATGTCAAAAATGAACGTAAATCATCAACAATTAATGTGAATGTATTATATATATATACAAACTGTATAATCAAGTTCTACGGATTAACTTTTTTATGACAACGCTGTGCTATTTTATCTTACCTGGTACAAAGGACCATATGAATGTGAACTATTGCCATCACTTGCCATCCGTTATCGCCCGTCATTATTATTTTTTTCACATTTCAATCTTCTTCTCTCAAAACCCCTGAGAGAATTGGAACCAAATTTTGCATGGATAATCCTAGAGAAGTTCTCTTATCAAAATTATACCCGACAGCTCAGCTTTCAATCTAAGATGGCCGCTATGGCCTCTGATATGGTCGAAATTTGGTAAATTCAATCATTCTCAAATTTTAATACAATGATCCTTGAGATAAAGTAAAGACTGGGATAGATAACGGAGGTTCTGGACCCTACTGTTTCAGAAATAGCGTCACAAAAGCGGAGAATAGCATTTTTGTATTTTTATGCCCCGTCACAAATGTGGTACAGCAATGATACTTCACCAGTAGATGCATCACAGTTCACGAAGAATTGTTTCAGTTTGACCTACATTTTACGCATGAGTGACTCTGGTTAAGTTCTTGGTTAATATTCATTTCTCAGAGACTACACATGGCATAGCAATAAACGTCACCAGTGGATGCAATTTGGATAGTGTAGCACAGTCTACAAAGAATTGTGTCAGTCTGACCTACATTTTACGCATCAGTGACTCTGGTTAAGTTCTTGGTTATTTCTCTCTCAGACACTACATGGTACAGCTATGATACTTCACCAGTCGATGCACCTAGGATAGTTTAGCACAGTGCACAAAGAATTGGTTCTGTCTGACCTATGTTTTATACGAGAGACTATGATTAAGTTCTTGAGAAAGGTTCACTTACATGTATCAGACATTACACATGACAAAGCAATGATATTTTACCAGTTGATGCACCTTTGGTAGTATAGCACAATCCATGAAGAATTGGGTCAGTTTGACCTACATTTTACACATTGATGACTGGTTGTTCTTGATTAAGGTTCATTTCTGAAACACTACACAAGGTAGTGATAATACGTCACCAGTGGGTGCATCGTGGTTATTATATCATAGTTCACAGAGAATTAAGTCAATTTGACCTACATTTTACACTTGAGTGATTTTGGTTAAGTTTTGTGTTTAGGTCCATTTCTCAGTTAATAAACATAGTAGAGTAGTGGATGTATCTTTCATACCATGAATATTTCTACAACAATTTGATCACCATGACCTACATTTTATGCTTGAGTTCTTTGGTTAAGTACAGTAATGAAACTTGATCAGTGGATACATTTTGCGTATCACCGAATGTTTGTGCATCATTTGAGGCATTTAACTCCTTACTCATGTTGAAAAAAAATGACCAAAAGGGATTTTTCGAAGTTTGTTTGCTATTACTTTTGCTTCATGTTAGTATGAATTTGTAACAAATAGATTATTGTGTTCAGATGTAATATTTATTTGGTATACAGTAGAATCTTTCTTGAGAGACCATTTTTCTACCATCAAATAATGGTCATTCAAGGTATTTTGTCTATCAAAAGAGGTATATTTATATAACTTACGCAGAGTTGTGACACTGTCAGGTGGTCTTCCAAAAGAGGGTGGTCTGTCGTTGCAGTTTCTGTCAAGACAGGTTTTACTGTACAATGTAGCCAAGTCACTGTTAGATGGTCTTCCAGAAGAGGGTGGTCTTGTCGTTGCAGTGGTCTGTCAAGACAGGTTTTACTGTACAATGTAGCCAAGTCACTGTCAGGTGGTCTTCTAAAAGAGGGTGGTCTGTCGTTGCAGTGGTCTGTCAAGACAGGTTTTACTGTACAATTTAGCCAAGTTGATTATTTTCTGTTGGTGTATCGTGCTGTTTATGTGCAACTATTTATTCTTGAGTGGTGGAAACTATGAATTCTTAATTATCTCTGTAGAATGAGCATGACTTGATAGGTCAAACAGATTAACTCAGACACAGGAATTCGCCTTTTCGTACCACTATGTCTTCTTATCACAGTTGTTCCTACGACTTTATGTTGAGAGCTATCAAACACGGTATGCATTTTGGAAACAAAGTAGAGATGTCGAATCAGTGATATAATGGTTAGCATGCTTGTGTTGAGTTACGGAAGGTCATGGGTTCGAACCCCAGCTGGATTAAAATTGATCATGACTTGCTGCTTCTTCGATGAGTAGTCAGTACACTACATTAAGGAGTAAGAGCAAAGACTGGTTGGCCCAGAATCAGTATAATGTATACGAGTGAAGTGAGCTAGCACTGTAAAAATCCAACTCAGAGTGTTGGTCCAGTACAAAGCAGAATTCATATATCATATTATATTAAAATGTTCTTGTTTGATATGGACCCCTCATTTTTCATCCAATTTTCGTGGTTTTCTGTTTTTGTTTTATGGGTTTTTTTTGTTGTTGTTGTTGTTTCTTTATTCAGTTCCTTACAAAATTACCTTTCTAGGGTATGTTGACGGATTTTCTGTAACTTCTACCGTTTCCAAGATAAAAGGAGCCAAAAAGGGGGCAATTTTCAAAATTTGAAACGCTTTAATTTTTTATGCAATTTTGATTAACTTTTTTATGATGTTCATCTTAATGGATGTTTTAAGGTACATTCAACAATTTTTTCTATTATTTATTCGTTTCAAGATAAAGCGAATCAAAATAACAGAATTTAAATTGGTTGTTTTGTTGTGTATACAGAATTTTTATTTTTTGCTGGATTTTAATGGAGTTTTTCCCTTGAATTCCTCTTCACGAGAGCTTTCGGTAGCTTGTCAACAGATTTTCTCTATCTGTAATGGTTTCCGACATACATATGTACGTGGGGTCAAGCCTAGTAGAATGGGTCAAATTTCGCCTTTTTCCTAAGTACATAGGATTTTCATTCTTCCTCCGA
>JAOXYJ010148022.1:0-10862 GCA_028566555.1 Lithophaga nigra
GTAACTGAATACCCATGTAAACGAACATTTATCCTTAAAAACTATGAGTCTTCGTAAATATTTCAAAAATCTAACCCAAAGGTGGCAATGTCCAAGTTCGTAAATTTAGCGCTACAGAAACTTCATTTCCAAAAGATTAATAATGGCTCAAATATAAAAATAAAGAACGATTGACTGAATGCCATGCACTAAAAGCTAATCTATGCTCAATCAACTGATCATTTACAATTTAGGAAAGAAAATGAAAGAACTTGGACAAGTTACTGAATCATCAATTTGACAAATAATAATTCCATTTAAAAATATGCCAAAATGTTAGTAAAAACCCCATATATTACACTATGTTGCATAAATGTGATTTGACATGCTTGTCCATGTCATGTTTATATCGGGTATGATAAGGGCAAAAGAAATACATACAAAGTAATCTAATGTCTTTTTGCTTTTTCAGTAGTCTCGACTGTTTTATGGAACTATTCATTCCGATCTATTATTATTTTACCAACAAAAAGAAAAATAGAACAGCAGCATCCAACTATTCTGTATCAGACTGCTATGCCATGTTCCATTTATATTTAAAGGTATGACACTCTCTTTAACCCATTCAACGCAATAATAACGTTAAGGAACTCAATTCTTAAAGTGGTGACATTCTGAATTGCTTGTACATTAAGATGTCAAAATCCAATGATAGTGCCATTCGTGTTATAGAACAACAGTGTACTTTAAACTGTTTGCCTTTTCTTTGAGAAACAGTTTCATACAATTCATTAACTACTACAGAAATAGTGATGTTTACTGCACTCAGTGACCTATTGGTTACATAATGAAAGCGCTGACATCTTTGTAATTCACTTCAAAGCATACTGTATTTTTAATTGTTTTCCTTATATTTGCCTGTAATTTTGCAATGTTTAACTGATTAGAGAGTAAATAGTATCAAGGGAAACTTTATTAAATATGAATGTTTCTTCTCAAAAGAACTTCAGGGTAATGAGGCATGTTTCAATTCATTGTCAACTATAATGTATTTTTCCACTGAATAATTTAATGACTCTGCCAGTTTTAATCCGCTGAAAGTGGTACAGAAACATATTAAAACAATTTTTTTTCTTCTAAAACGAACCACTTTAATTTATATTCATGTATCAATAGGATCTAATAATAAATAATTAAATTTGTCTTAGTTGTTTGGGTTGGGTTCGAATTGTTTGGCTTCATCATCACACTCAGTACTGTTTCAGCTATATCGTGACTATTATATTTTCTGGGGAGGATATCCAGGGTAACTGGCAAGACATACCTCCTTGGACAGGTGTTTGGAACCTTAATACATCATATGACTTGATCAGGACTCAAACCTACGAAGGACCATAAGGCTATTGGTCATGAGTCCACGAATACTCGGTCACCCAGGCCCCACCATTTTTAAGTTATCAGGAACGTTATATATAGACAAAGAGCAAATCATAAGGAGGAAGTTTTGAAAGTTTAAAGCAAGGCGCAACAACAAATCATTTAGCTGTTCTACGTTTTACTTGCAGAGAAAGGGTTGTTCAATTAGCGTGCAATATGATAAGCAAAAACAATGTTTTGTAAACACAGAAATGCAAACTCGCAAAATAAAATGATAAGATAATCCTATGTATTATACTGACCTCACATATGAAGGAGTGACACAAGATTTGGGATTCGGGAGAAATGGCCCTAGAAATTGTGGGAAGTGGGAGATTGCAGAAAGAGGGATGTGGGAATTTCATCCAAAACAAAAAAAAACACTTTGGAAAAATCCAGAAAAAAAATTGTGGGAAGTGGGAAAAATTGACAGAAAATTGCGGGAAGTGGGAAATATTGCTAAAATTTGTGGGATTTGGGAAAATTGTACCACTGTGTCATCCCCTCTTTATAAAATCACCTTAAATGTGTCAACCCCAACCCCCTTTAGTTGTAATATTAGAAAATAAAATAAATATTATGTTAAAACTTAACAGGCGTGGCTTTAAGGAGGGCTATGTCCCCCCAAGCCAAAACATGCAGAAATATTTTTGCCGTGCTATGCTTGGTGATCAATTTTTGGGACTAGCCCCCCAACCAAAATCCTGGATCTGCTCCTGGTACATTTTATGCATGACTGACTGGTTAAATTCAAGACACATCACTGGTGGTATAGCACAGTTCACAGGGAAAATGGTTGGTGAATGTTTCTATGACAAATAGGCCAAGGTTCGTTACCTACATTTTATGCTTTAGTGACCAGTTCAGTTGTGCACTGTAGGTCAGTTTGTTGGATATAGGTATAGTACATTAAAGTAACTTGATCAATGGATACATGTACCGGTACATTTTGCATAGGACGGAATGTTTGTGCAACATTTGGGCGATTGTCGGCGAAGCATCTGTGTCATACAGACATTATCCAGTTCTATCTAGTGTTAACGATCTGTTGTCAAATGCAGTTAACGGTACATGTAAAAAATTTGAAGGAAATGACATAGCCCTACATAATTCATTTTTCAGCAAAGAACCAAACTGAGACAGTGGAGATCTGTTAAGGTCTGTGGATTCTTATAGATGCTTGGATATCTCAGTAAAGAATGCATTCATACTATTTGCAACAGCGCTGCAGATCAGCACTGCAGTGCTATGTTAAGACTGTATGTACCATTTTTTGACGTATAATTTACTCCTTTAGGTGTGCCATTTATATGACCACAAAATTTTGTGGTTGTATAATGACGGTGTCCTGGTCCGTCATCAGCATTGGCATCGTCCGTCTGTAGACACATCGTTTCCGAATAATAACTTTTGTTCTAGTTAACCATTCTCCCTTAAATACAGTGATCCTAGCCATGAAATAAAGGATGGGATTGATAATGGAGACTGGCCCCTGCGGTTTCAGAATTAGGGGCCAAATGGGGGTAAAAATAGCATTTTTGTATTTTCTTATGTGGAACATTCAATTTTCATCCGATTTTGATGTGTTTTTTTTCATTCAATTTCTTTTAAAAATATCTTTCTGGATAATGTCAATGGCTTTTCTGTTACTTGAAACTTCTTTATTTTTCATCCAATTTTGACGATTTTTTCTTCATGCTTGTCTTACGGTGTATTTTAAGGAATATTAAGCTAATATTTTCTATCATTTATAATTTTCAAGATAATAGATATTAAAATAACGAAATTTTGTTGTTTTTCAGTGTATACAGAGTTTCTATTTTTCGTCCGATTTTGAGGGTTCTGTTTTCTTTGAATTCCTCTTGAGGAGACCTTTTGGTAGTGTGTCAACATATTTTCTCTATCTCTTATGGTTTTTGAGATGCATAGGGTCAAACGTAGTAGAATGAACCAAATTTCGCCTTTTTCCTTGGTACATAGACAAGCAGATTATTGAGATAGCCAAGTTCAGATAGCTTCTCTTGTCGACTTGCTGCAGTTGTATCATGCTGTGATATGCAAAGCCCTTAATTGAGAATATGCGCAAATTGTGCATGATGCACGACTTTCCTAGTCGCTGATATATACAGTGTGATAAATGTTGCATTTTGCTTGAGGTAACCCTGTATGCCTGGCCCATAAATATGGAAGTGGCAAATAGTGTCACAATTGTCCATCCTTAAGTATGTATGTACATGTACATGTATCTTTGTATGTATGTATGTCCAAAGTCTGGTTATGATTTGTGTTTAGACACATTTAAGTCTATTACCCAGATTTAGCACAGTAGTCAATTGAGTGAATGAAAAACAGTCGGTAAATGAAGGTTTTGTTATTTTATTATTTTAGCTCTTAGGGGTCATCTGACCTATTGCCATCAGTTGGTGTCTCTTGTGCATAAACTATGCATTTCAATCTTCTCCTCTGAAAACACTAGGCCAGCTTGAATAAAGCTTTACAGAGAAGGTTCTTGAGAGGTTCACTTTTAAAACTGTATCTGGCATTCCCAACATCCATTTAAGATGGCTGTCATGGCCTCTGATTAGTCAAAAACTGGCAGAATGTTCTGAAAGACTTCTTTAGGATCACTAAACTAAATATATATAAAATTGATGCAGATACAATGTAGTCCCTTGATGGTTCTCTTACAAAATTGTATTTGATTGATTGATTAAATGTTTTTACACAACTTTCAGCAATTTTTCAGCTATATTGTGGCATCAAATTTTTATTGGGGAGAAGCTGAGTACCTAGTGAGAACCTTGACCTTCAGCAGGAAAAACTGGCAATCCTTGTCAATTAGAGTTGGAGTCTAGCATACCTCGCCATGAGCCAGGCTCAAACTCAAACTCACAACTCCAGTGTTGAAACGCTGGTGATCAATAGTAGATATGACCAACTACCTAGACCACTTGGCCACTGAGGCCCCTCAATTGTATTCGATGAGTCTGACCTCGATCCAAGATGACTGTCATTGTGGGAGATTTAGTGCAAAATCTTCCCTGAAACTACTTTGCCAATTCAAATCAGAATCAGCTATACCAAAGCAGTGTTTTTGGTGCTAAATGGAATTCCAAGATGTTTGCCACATGGATCATAGTTTAACATTCAACTCTATGGATAATGTACATTGTACTTAGATGTTATTCTCAGAAAGAACTAATACAATTGTAGATTGAAACTGTTCATAAATGAGCTTTGAAATATCCTTTACCATGTTTCCAACTTTCATGCTGACCAAATTTTCCAAGATGGCTGCCTCTGTGGAACAAAGTTTAACAATGGACTCCATGGGAAATGCACTCAAAAGATCTTCTACTTTGAAATGACTAAGACAATTAAACCAAAACTTTCAAGAATGATCATTGCATGGTTTTTACCAAGTATTTGTTCTTCATGCCAATTGTAGCCACCATACACACATGCCATATATTGGACTCCTCTAGTAATAGATTTAAACTGTGATGGTTTATAATTACAAATGAACATCAGATGATCATTTATAAAGTTTATGTTTTTGTATCTATTTTAATTCCAAGGTAGATGACACAATGGAACCATCCTGTGGGAAATGTACCTAAAGGTCCTTTTCTTCGAAATAAAAGCGATAATTAAACTAAAACTGTTTGTGATTGATCAGTGCTTGTCACTAAGTTTATTTTCCACACTAGTCAGAATTCCAAGATGGCCACCACTCAGGCACATAATTTAACATTGTACACTTTTGGACATGTACTTAAAGAAAGATCAATAACATGAAGATAGCCTTCATTTGGAAACAACTGACATAAACAAATTGAATCAATTCACAAATGATTAAGGCAGTCTTTCATCAAATGTATGTTTCTCATGCTGAATGAAGTTTTAGATGGCCATTTCCATTTCTTACCGTTGATCTGTTAAGGTTGGTTTGTTGTTGAGGGTTTATCGTCACTTTCAGCAATTTCATGACTACAAGTCTTACTAGGGGAAGAAAAACTGGACAGCTAACCAGCTGACCCGGTGACACCTCTGACCTTGGGTAGGTGTCTGGTGACCTGAACACATGAAGCGGGGCGAGCAGGGCTCAAACCCATGACATCTGTGTTAGTCTTCTGGTTATGAGTCAGCAACCTTAACCATTCGGCCAACCATGCCCCTCAGATCTGTTATGGTGAGCCTCCACTCCAGTTCAGCTATATCATGACCTTTAGATGATCTTTACCGCAATGACATGCATCAATAACTCTAAAGAAATAGGCTTAGATACATTTTTGCAACCGAGTTTCTCTTTACTCAAAAACTATATTAGATACAGCAATTAAAACTTGGTATGTACACATGTAGATGACATCTACTAGATGTACAGCGATAACGCACATGACATGATGCCAAATTTAGGTGACCTTGACCGCAGGGTTATGCATCTGTGACTCTAAAGAAATATGCTTAAATACATTTTATGTCAGACTTTTTTTTAAATTTTTATACCCAGCCCACAAATGTGGAAGGGGCATATACTGTTACCCTTGTCCGTCAATACGTACGTCCGTCCGTCCGTCTGAAGTCTGGTTAAGTTTTGTGTTTAGGTCTATTTCTTGGATACTAACATGGTACAGTAATGTAACTTGATCAGTGGTTGCATCTAGCATAGGACTAAACATTTATGCAACAAATGGGTCACCATGACCTACATTTTACTCTTGAGTGACTTTGGTTAAGTTTTGTGTTTAGGTCCTATTTACTTGGATACTAAACATGGTAGAGTAATGAAACTTGATTGGTTGGTGCATCTTGAGTAGTATTGATCATTTCTAGTAGAATTTGGTCATCTTGACCTAACTTTTACACTTAAGTGACTTTGGTTTAATTCTGTGTTTAGGTCCATTTCATGGATACTAAGCATGAAAGAATAATGTGAGTTGCGAAGTTGCCAAGTTAAACATAAATATGAACAGTAAATGGATACAGTTAAGCCACATTTAAAAGATAAAAACTAAACACAAAATATACATTTAAAAATATAAAAAAGAACTAAAAAATATATACCCAAATTTTTATCTTTAAAAAGACTTTATCAAGGGACTGAGAAAACAAGAAGAACAACCAGACACGAACAAAGACGAACAATAAATGACCTGTCTCGGAAAAAACGTGCACAACCACTGAAGGGTGAAAGGAAAATCTTGAACTTGATATAAAATATCTTGCACATCTTGCACAACCACTGGAGGGTGAAAATCTTGAACTTGATAGAAATAAAAAAACACAAATGGACTAAGGAGATCTGAGAATGAAAAAAGTCAAAGTTTATGAAATCAAATATTTTTTGACATTCAGACCAAACGGGCGTGCTGTTCCCAAAAAATTAATTAATTTTTGTTCAAGAAATTGTCTCTGTTTTTCCCCAGAACAGGTCTCTAGAAGAACGGTGACCTGCATGTCACTTACGCAGTGGTCCGTCCGTCGGAAGTGTTCTCCAACTGGGCAATCCTCACCGCGGATGACGCTGTCCCTGTGTTCGACAAAACGGTCACCCAGCCTGCGGTAGGTCTCTCCAACGTATACCATCAAGCAACGCTTACATCTGATTGCGTAAATATTATAAACTACCGGAAGTAATTATCAATAAAATGTTCAGCAGTTGTAAGATTGAAATATAAATTAATTTTTCGTAAGGAAAGAAATTCTTCTACAAATTTCCGTTAGTAAATGCTTCAAAGCCATTTAGGCTCTGAAATGTTAGAACGTTTTGCTTTTGAATTTCTTATTATTGGTTATGGCTATTCAGATATTCTGCACGACAGAGTAAAACTAATAATGTAATGTGAAAGCCCATATAACACATTCATAATTGAGAAAGTAAGAATTTTGATACTTACAATCTCAACAGAACAGACAACTGATGAAATATTCCCTCTGGCAGTGTTGTCAATTCATTGTAACTAAGATCCCTACAATAATGCAATAATGTTTTGAACGTAAAACAATCATAACACTGAAATTTAAATAAAACTTCTCACAAGGCAAGGAATTCTAAAACAAATTTCGGGTAGTACATCTGCAAAGCCACTTAAGCTCTAAAACATTAGAATATTTTGCTTCGAATTTCTAATTGTTATTATCTGTTTTGGCTATACAGATATTCTGAATGGCATAGTTAATCTAATACTATAATACTATATGATATTATTAACTGCTGGAAGTAAATAAATTCTTTTGTCATAGTTGTTCATTGGTTGTTACCAAGCATCCTATAATGCATAAATGATATTACAAACTATAGAGAGGAAGTATCTTTGAGATGTCAAACAGTTGTACTACTGAGAAAATTATTTGGCCATAAATCAGGTTACTATAATATAATGTCTGGGAGTAAATACTGCAAAACCATTTAAGTATTCAAATGCGACTATTCTTCTTTTTTTTATATTTCTAATTAGGTCTCTCCATTTTTCCAATTTTGTTTAAGTCTTTCCATTTCCAGATGGAAAGACCTATTGACATTCTTCCAATTATTTTTTTAGGTCTTTCCATTTCTTTATGGAAAGATATACTGACGTTCTTACGTTTTTTTTTCCTTTTTTTTCCTTTCCGCCAACTTTTGGCAATGTCGTGAAGCTTCATTTTATGACAAATGATTGCGAAACTTGTTAAATGATATCGGTCAACTATAAACTATATGAAATCATAGGAATATGAACTATTTTTCCTTACAGAGTTATCTCTCCAACACTCGAAACCTCATGTCTCCTACTCCTCTGGAACCGTAAAAGATATCGAGAGAAAACTTAGTCATATATGTTCAGGGACTCAAGACACAAATCCAGTATTTGGGTCAAAAGGATCTGATGACTTTTTATAGGAGTTATTTCCCTTTATATATTTGACTTATCACACATGTATCAAAAACTCAATCACCATAAGAGATAATGACCTGTGGTCTTTCTTTACCTATTCGAAATCTTGTGGAGGGAGCAGTGAACATTTTTCCCTTTACAGAGTTATCTTCCTGAGTACACTTGGTGTAGTAATTTACTGCATGTTTTTACCTGTAGCTATGCGCAAAAAACTGCGTCCAATTTCACAGTCAAATCTCTGCTAAATCTGAAATGATTTACCGTAAACAAAAGTATTCCCTTCAGGAAACATCTAGATTATATTTTCGAAGTTCCCTGTGTTCTATTTTGTACAACTTTTGAGGACTGTGTCGAACCTGATAGGTCAAATTACTGACGTGCTATGGGAAATCACTAGAAAAGGGGAAGGAATCAGGAGAAGATTTACTTTGAACATGGTATAATTCATTTATGAAGTTACTAGAAGTTGTATCACAGGTCCGAGAATAAAACGAAGAATGGCCCAAATTCAACATTCATCAGTAAAATTTATTTTTATGCGTTATTTTGAATAAAAATTGCACCAAAATGAAAAGGATAATTTGACAAATGTTTCTTTTGATAGGAAATTATATTACTGGTTAATATGACAAGATGTTTGACAAATAAATGAGTTAAGATATATTATTATTATTTTTTTTTTTGATGATTTTTTGTTATCTTTTATAAAATTACATACTTTGGCAGTCATCAAGGTCACATAGTCAAGGTCATGTCCTCGTTTTTCGCCTTTGTAAATTTAGTTTTAAAGATATAAATTAAGGATTAAATGACATTGAGTCATAACATTTTCAATGTGTATCAAAAAGATTTGACAATTTTGTGAGAGTTAGCTCCCTTATAACATTAACTGTAACATTTAAACTTGCGAAAGGAGTATTAGCCATAAAGACCTGGGGTCTTAATTATTGATAGCAGTTAACTTTGTGTGTCATCAAGGTCACACGTTCAAGGTCGTGTGCTAGTTTTTGACCATTGTTAATTTTCAAGATATCAGAATGATTTTTAGGTAAGATGTTGCTGACATAGAGTCATGGCATTTTAAATGTGTATCGAAAGGTTTTGACAGCTTTGGTGAGAGTATCTCCCCTTGCTGACTGTAAAATAATGGTAATGGAAAGACCTATCAATTGTTCTTGAACAACTGACGTCCTTTTTTTTTCTTTTTTCCGCCAACTTTTTGCAATGTCATTTTATAACATATGGTTGCGAAACTTGATGAATGATATCGGTCAGCTATAAGCTATTCGAAATTATGTGAAGAGGCAATGCACCCTTTTTTCATACATAGTTATCTCCCCAAACACTAAAAACACCTCTCCTGTTCCTCTAAAACCAAAAGATATCAAAACAAATCTTAGACCAAAGTGTCCAGTGATTCATTGTGCAATTTTTGTAGGTTGGGATCGAAGGAATCTGACAACTCTTTATAGGAGTAATCTCCCCTTATACATTTCACTTATCACTTATGTATCTAAAACTCGAGAACCATAAAAGATAATGACCTTGGGTCTTCACCATAGGTCCTTATGACCTTTGACCTTCACATTAATCACAAGATCAAAGGTCAAGGTCACATTCTAAATTTTGACCAATTGTCGTGTCTCCTACCCCTCTTAAACCGTATGATATATTGAAACAATACATATACCATAATGATCACTAGGTGATGCCGCGATCGAAGGGATCAGATAACTCCCTATAGGAGTTATTTCCCCTTTTATACTTGATATAACATATATATACTTATAACTCAATAACTATTTGAGATAATAACTTTGGGTCTCACTATAGGTTTGCATGACTTTTGACCTTGACATTTATCACAAGGTCAAAGGTCAAGGTAAAACTGTCCCAATTTTTTACCTTTGTCAGTTTGAAAGATAGTAGAATGATTTTTGGATAAGATGTTGCTAACATTGAGTCGTAACATTTTAAATGTGCATCGGAAGGCTTTGATAATTTGTGTCAGAGCTATCTCCCCTATAATACTAATCGCAACATTTAAGCCTGCAAGTCTTATGAACTTTTAGTCATAAAGACTTGGGATCTTCAGTATTGATACTGTTGAACTTTTTCCATCATCAAGGTCACATATTCAAGGTCATGTCCTAGCTTTTGACCTTTGTATATTTTGAAGATATTGCAATGATTCTTGGTTAAGATGTTGCTGACATTAAGTTAATATTTCAAATGTGTATCAAAGGTTTCAATAATTTATTATTATTATTATTATATAATTATTTCTCCTATAATTCTCACTGCAACATTTAAACCTCCAAAACTTAAACTATTAGTCGTAGAGACCTGGGATCTACATTAATGATACCATTTGACTTTGTCTGTCATCAAGGTCACATGTTCAAGGTCATGTCCTTGTTTTTGACCATTGTTAATTTTAAACATATTAGAATTATTTTTTTTATAAAATGTTTATGGCATTGAGTTGTAGCATTTTAAATATTTATCAAAAGGTTTTGAAGGTTTTTCTGGGAGCTATCTCTCAAAGCTGACTGTACAATAATGGAAATGGAAAACCTATCAGCTGTT
>JAOXYJ010148133.1:0-10861 GCA_028566555.1 Lithophaga nigra
TTGCCCTTGATTGTTAAAAAAAACCTGATTTTTTCCGTTTCCAGATGATAAAAAGAAAATGCTTTTACGCAGCTTTCTAAAATTTTAATATGTTATTTCCTACTATAAAATGAAGGTCAAGTTCAATTTTGACGAAAATCCCATTTGTCGCTCAAGAGTTATCTGCCTTTGATTGTTAAAAAAAATTGATTTTTTTCTGTTTCCAGATGATAAAAAGAGAACGCTTTTACACAGCTTTCTACAATTTTAATATGTTGTTTCCTACTATAAAATGAAGGTCAAGTTTGATTTTGACGAAAATCTCATTTGTCGTTCAAGAGTTATCTGCCCTTGATTGTTAAAAAAAATTTTTTTTTCCGTTTCCAGATGATAAAAAGAGAACGCTTTAATGCAACTTTCTAAAATTTTAATATGTTGTTTCCTACTATAAAATGAAGGTCAAGTTCGATTTTGAAGGAAATCCCATTTTTTGTTCAAAAGTCATCTGCCCTTGGTTGTTTAAAAAAAACTTGATTTTTTCCCTTTCCAGATGATAAAAAGAGAACGCTTTAACGCAGCTTTCTCAAATTTTAATATGTTATTTCCTACTATCAAATATACTACTTTATATAGTGAAAACCTCAAATTCAGTTGCATGTGTGTGCAGTGGTGGTCTTTGGGGATTGGCGGGGGAGGGGGTATCTGTGATCAGTAGATCACCAATTCTAGTTGAAAAAGGGGGTCACCGATCTTATTTAAATAAATCAAGAAAATGTTATTTTTCCCTATTACTTATATATGAATTAACTCCCCTTAATAAAATAGGAATTTTTTGAAAAGTTCAACATCCTGCATGCTCACAAAATCAAGGTTTAATATCTGGATAAAGTTATCATATATAAGGCATGCAAAATCATTTGGACAATATTCTCATAGTAGAGTATATTTTTTTGTCAACTTGCGATATAGATGCTCAGTTTTAGACCCCAGAAATATTACCTTAATTGATGCATACAACCATAAATCCATTTTCTGAAGGAACTGAAATTGACGTGTTTGATTAGTTTGCTACCATACATCAATAATTTCTGATAAATGAGCATTTAATCCTATAAAAACTGACTTGCATATTTTGTGATCAATTTTAAGTGTCTAGGCTAACATGTAGGATATGTTTAAAGAAAGTAAAAAATGGGGCTCTGCAAAGCGTAGCAGGATACGACCGAAACAGGGCTTCGTTTGGGCAGTTGTTGACATTAAAGTAAGCGTGGACTCAATAAGTTGCTGGACCCAAAATGAGTGGACTTTATAGATTGCTGTACACAGTTATTTGCTGGACTAGATAATCATGACAAATTCCATGAAAATCTGATGAAAAATAAAAATATACATTTTTATGAAAAATTGTAATTTTGGCTTCTTTGACCCCTTATAGCTTGAAAACTATAAGAGCTACACCAAATTCGTTTCATACTACTGAAAGCTTAAGTCAAGAGGAATCCAAAGAAACAAATCCCATAAAAATCCGATGAAAAATAAAATTTTTACATACATAGCAAATTTGCAATTTTGACCCCTTATAGCTTCCTTTGGGGACAAATTATCAAAAATCTGACTGTTGTGCGCTACGTTGGGCTCGTAAATGGTAAATGTGAAGTCAAATCCGTTGATATACCATACTTGTGTAATTCTTTAAGCCACAAAATAAAACAAACCACATCAAAATATGATAATAATTAAATATTCAACAACCATATAAGCGAAAACACCCAATTTGGCCCTTTTTGGCCCCTAATTCAAAAACAGGTGGGGCCACAAGCCCCTTATTTACTATGTACCTCCCTTTTGTGCCAAGGAATATTGTGTTAAAATTTCATAACAATCCCTCAACTAGAACTAAAGTGTTCACAGACAACGATGCGGACGACGAAAAAAGTTTTCTGTCGTATAAAAAGATAGAAGACTCTTTCAATATAACTGCGGACTAGAAATTTATAAATGTGCTCATACTGTGCTGGGTAGACAAAATAGAGAGGCAGAAAGCTTGTGATGTCTTGTATAATTGTACATTTATGTCATTTCCACCAAACGTAACAGGAACACAGTTACATTGAAAAGGTCTATTTCATGGAATTCATTATACAGAAGCTCTGAATTCTAATGCTAATGCTCATTATTCTTATCACAAAATATTTCTTTGGCTGGAATGAAATTATATTATACTAGTTTCATTATAGGGTTGACGTTGAAGTTCCAGATTACACTGCTCCTGACTTGCATATTGATGGATTATCTGATGAGGAAACAGTTCCTGTTGTAAGTATTTAAGCATGATAATGAATGTTTACAGAATTCATATCTCACATATTGTAATGGAGTAAGAATATAAAAAACATTATAGCACAGAAATAAAAGTTAAACAAAATGTGAAGACAGAAAAAAAACATCTGAGCTAGGACAAGAACATATGAATAAGGAAAGATAGCAGAAAACACAAACAATGACAGACAACTTCAATCACAGATCACCAATCCACCAAAGAAATCCGAAAACAAATAACACATATTGAAGACAAAATACAAACATTTATAACGATAGGAACTCAGGATAGCCGGACTTGGTACTGGAACTAACAAAATCTAGCGGTAGGGTTAAACCGGTTTTTGGGTAGCCTAACCTCCCTTTTCTCTATCCCCTTTCCCTATAATAGACGAAGGATACTGAAAAAAATATTGTAGGTGAAAGGTTCAAACTAACTGCTGATATCTAATTCTGTAGCATATCTTGGATGAATAACACTTTCAACTACTCAGACATGGCCGCCATATTATATCGTCATTATAACATGGGTGTGAGTTGTTTTTGCAAATATTTTATCCCAAGCATGAGCGAGGGGTATAATATGCAAAAACAACAAAAGCCTATGTTATAATGACAATATAATATTTGGCGGGTATGATTTATTTCGATTCTAATATGGAAATTAAACAAATTTTATATCCAAAGCGAACAGTGACTATCTTATGGTTCCGTAACATTTGAGTTTTATCAACAAATGCACTGACAGTAATGTTTCACGAATACAATAAAGACTTACTTTTGTTTGGTTTAATTGTCATTAAACTGTCGGAAATGACTTTAGTACTCTTGAATCTCCATTCAAACGTTCCAACCGAAGTTGCTTATGAACCGGATGTTACGATTTTGACTATGGCGTCACAAGTTGGAAAATCCGTTGAAAACTTGTCTCGAACATTGCCTTTTCATGTTCTAAACTAGAGGCTCAGGTGAGCCTGTATCGCTCACCTGAATTAAGTACACCCATTGAGTGTTTAGAAATGTCTGCATGATGAGTCATCTGCTGAAGACGACTCTTATAAATAATCATTAGTTGACTTTGGTCTAATTAAATTTAGACTTACTGAATGAAATATAGCCCTTGACATGCTCAACTTTTCTGCCGTTATATTTTATCAGCCATCTATTACGATATTCGAGACATTAGTAGTAAAAAACCGTAACAAAATGACAAATCAGGGGCAATAACTCTTATAAAAAGTCATCTAATGACTTCAGTACAACTATATCAAATGTAGTCCTTGACATGCTGAACATTTTTCCATTACATTTTATCAGCCATCTATAAAAGTTTTCCAGATATTAGCCAAAACCTTTAAAAAAAATTATGAATCAGGGACAATAAGTCTTATAAAGAGTCACGGGGCAACTGACAACTTCTGTACAACTATATTAAATGTAGTCCTTGACATGCTGAACATTTTTGCCATTACATTTTATCAGCCATCTATTACTGTTTTTGAGATATTAGCTGAAAACCTAAAAAAAATATTAATCAGGAGCAACCATTTTATAAAGAGTCATCTTACGACTTCAGTACAACTATATCAAATGTAGTCTGACATGCTGAACATTTTTGGCATTACATTTTATCAGCCATCTATTACGGTTTTCGAGAAATTAGCCGAAAACCTAAAAAAATTATGAATCAGGGGCAATAACTCTTGTAAAGAGTCATCTTACAACTTCGGTACAACTATATTAAATGTAGCCCTTGACATGCTGAACATTTTTCTCATTATATTTTATCAGGCATCTGTTACTCTTTTCCAGATATTGGTCAAATATCATATCAAAATAATGCATCAGGGGCAATAACTCTTATAAAGAGTCATGGGACGATTTTGGTCCAATTGTATTAAATGTAGTTTTCATGCTGAACAGTTTTGCCATTACATTTTATCAGCCATCTATTTAAATTTTCGAGATATTAAACATTTTTCATATCAGCCAATCAAAAACAAGATTTGCCCATGGCGGCCATCTTTGTTTTCCGATCTGGACGAAATGAACAAATGTTGTAAAGGACCTCCCATAGATGCTTCCTGCCGAGTTTGGTTCCATTTGGCCATGCGGTTTCAGAGGAGAAAATTTTTGAAAATTCAGCCAATCAAAATTGAGAATTGCCAATGGCGGCCATATTTGTTGTCCGATCGGAACGAAATGAACAAACTTTATAAAGGACCTCCCATAGATGTTTCCTGCCAAGTTTGGTTCCATTTGGCCAAGCGGTTTCAGAGGAGAAGATTTTTGAAAATTCAGCCAATCAGAATTGAGAATTGCCCATGGCGGCCATATTTGTTGTCCGATCTGGACGAAATGAACAAACTTTAGAAAGGACCTTATATAGATACTTCCTGCCAAGTTTGGTTGCATTTGGCCAAGCGGTTTCAGAGGAGAAGATTAAAATGTGAAAAGTTGACGACGGACGACGGACGCCCAGTGGTAGCAATAGCTCACATGACCCTTCGGGTCAGGTGAGCTAAAAAAGCTGAAAAATAATCACATAACCAATTTCGGAGACTGATTTGATTAAAATTCTAATATGGGGTGCTGCAAAGAACAATGGCATCCATGACAACCAGAGGTAGTAAAATTATGATAAATATATGACTGCGTAACTACAGAGTTTACGCTGAAAGTGCCGTCACAATATAGTTTCTGCACAAAAACCTCGCAAAATTGCCGAAAATGGCGTCGCCCGTATATAGGTTACGTTCTCTCCGATGTTGTTTATTTCCGCAAAATTAACCTCATTAGAATCGAAATAATTCATGGTCGCCATATATTTATAATAATTTTAACGTGGGCTTTCGTTGTTTTCGCGTATTTTATCCCTCGCTGACGCTCGTGATAAAATATCGGCGAAAACAACTCAAGCCCATGTTAAAATGATAATAAATATATGGCGACCAGGAATTATTTCTTAAATTAGTCACTGGATGATAGATTTTGACAGTTACTGAATAATACACCAAAAAATGTGATGGAAACAATGTTTTTTTATACCCCCGCTACGAAGTAAGGGGGTATTCTGGTTTACCTCTGTCCGTCCGTCTGTCCGTCCTTCCGTCACAAATTTTGTGTCACAAAAATCTCAGCAACTATATACAGCAGCCACTTCATATTTGGTGTGGAGCATGACCATGATGAGTTGTAACGTGGGATTGAGTTTCGTACCTGTCGCCCACCTACTTCCTGTTTTCCGATGCCACGTTACATTTTGCCTATATATGTACTGTGGAAATTTTTCGTCACAAAATTCTCAGCAACTGTAAGCAGCAACTACTTCATATTTGGTATGAAGCATAACTATGATGAGTTGTAACGTGGGATTGAGTTTCGTACCTGTCGCGCACCTACTTCCTGTTTACCGATGCTGCGTTACATTTTGCCTATATATGATTTATTACAACCAATAAATTAAGATTATAGTTTTAGCACAGTGTCCAAAATGCCAAAGAGCGGGGGTATTTGTAAGCTTTTGCTTACAGTTCTTTCATTTGTGCATGTGCTATGTATGTTATATTGGTATTATATCATGGCTCTCATTATAAAGCGAATACGGGAAGCCATATTAGAATATAGTATATTGGTAGTATTAATCTGGCACATTCCTATTTTTTTTCCACCAAATGTTCTGTTCCATTATGTAATGCCAAAGTCATTTGTAAGTCCAATAGATTTTAATGTTTCTAAATTGGATGGACCAGAATAAAGCTTTCTAATATGTACAAATAAAACAGTTACCTCCCCATTTTTTTCAAAATACATAGTGCATTGTATGTACTGGTAATTAATACATACAAAACCATGCATAAAGTCAACAAAAATAATTGTTTTTTGTAAATTATGTGTTTGTGATTCCACATTGATTAATTATAATATAATTAATCGACTACAATGAATATCCATAAGACGGCTGAAGGGCAATGACATATAACAATCATGATAAATTGCTCTGTAAGTGGTGAGACAAGGGTGAGTGTGAGTCAGATCCAGAACTGAAAGCAATTCATTAACTGTTCTTATGTATAAACTGGCTTAGCTCTTTCAAAACCATTTTGTTTTCACAAGACATTAACCATAACCATTAACGTTCTTGTGTATTAAGTTTGAACATTTTGACTTAAAACTATGTCTTCTTTCCCTGAGAAAACACTGTAATTCTTTGCTATCTCTGATAAAACTGTCAGGGTTTGACTCTAACTTTTCCAGTGCACTAGCCCAGAGGGCTAGTAGATGAAACATTTTACTAGCCTGCCAACAAATTTGGTAGCCCTCTTCACGAGTAATGTATAATGGCAATGTCTTGTGGATTTTGATTTTTTGGAAAAAATTGGGGGTGTAACAAGTGGTTTATCTGACAAATGACATGTATGATGTATAATTCTGCATTCAGAGTATTTTTACATAATTACTGTCATGGGTGTTCATAGGCTAAGCTGTAAAGCATTTTTCATCCTCCAGTCAGCTTTCGTTAAATAGATATCTGTAAAATTACAATCAACTCTTCCTTTTGTGTAGTGTTCTGTTGACAGTGTTCTGTAATGTTGAATTTCAGTCATGATCAGAATTCTTACTGTGATAATGAATATGGTTTTAAAGCTGATTATAATCGATAATCGAATTGAAGAAGTAGTCTAACTATTCTGATTAATCGATCATTGTTTCCTAGCCGATTCCCAACACTAATTTGTTTTATTCAGCTTAAATCCATTCATAATTGATTCTGTACTGTCTATATTGACTAAATCCGGAAAATATGCATGATTTCTCTGTTTCCGGTCTGACTTAGACTTCCATATCTTTCCGCTTGTGTGACAGAAGTACAATGTGATTGTGGCCCTGATTATATTTATTAAACAATGTTGTTTTTTTTTTAAATGTCATCATTCATTGCATACAAGCATCCTTAAACATCTCTAGTCATGCTAGTGGTTTAGAAAAAAAAAACAAAGATGCAATTTCCTTTTGAACATGGACTTCTGAAGGCAATTAAGCTACTAGCCCACTGGGCTACTATCTTCAGACTTCTACTAGCCCTCCACAATTTTTAATAGCCTCAGGCTAGCGGGCTAGTGTTAGTGTCGAACCCTGACTGTTATATACAAGATTTGGCTTGTGTCACCAACTGCCTTGTCCTTGTTTGGACAACATATTTATATAATAGTTACTGATGTATAGGGCAATATAACGATATACAGACTGTCCGAGGGCCATGGTATGGACAGAGAAAACTGATACGGCCCAAGCCATACACAGCAGTAACTACATGTATTATGTTTATTGCATTGAAACCTAAATATAACAATAGTGCATACGTATTAAAACATTAATGTCCTAAATGTCAACAATGTCTGAGTCATTGCTGCATTTTATTAAAAGCAACAGTGGCAGTCCATACCAGATGGTATTGACTTCAACTTCCAGATTTTTGGACTGATTGTATCTATATCATAGAATACAGAAGGTCATGTGATT
The DNA here is from genome assembly GCA_028566555.1 of Lithophaga nigra. Taxonomy (NCBI): domain Eukaryota; kingdom Metazoa; phylum Mollusca; class Bivalvia; order Mytilida; family Mytilidae; genus Lithophaga; species Lithophaga nigra. Next base: position 7,822 of record JAOXYJ010148133.1, read on the forward strand.
TGTTTTAGGCCAACAGAATTTTTTTTAATGATATGCAATAACTTTAAACATTTCATTTCATTGTTCCCTTTCTTTACAGGTGTCAGTAGGTAAACCAGATAAAGGTACAAGAACTGCAAACCTAACAGTTGAAATGATGTGTTTGCTCAATGAACCAAAATATGTTGGAGAGTGGCCCCAAGTAGGGAAAGTGGTGCACATTGATGGCACTACTGTTACAATTCAGTGGTTCAAGGGTTCAAAAACTGGCCCTTGGACACCGTGTTCCATACCAGTGACCGGCCAAAGAGGTAAAAGGAAACCATGGTATGAAGAGGTCAACTTGAATGACATCTGGTGTCATGGTTTTAATCTCACACCAACTGGAAAACTGCCACAGAAGATTAAAGAAAAGATTGACAGTTTTTCTGAATTTTAGATACAATCGTATTTTTCTAATGGCTTCATTGTTGGAAAAATTGTTTTTTTCCGATTGATCATTTCATATGATTTACATATTTTAACCTTATTTTGTCCACAGTTTTTTTTAACAGTGATGTTTTTTTTTGTGTATTTGCATTGTGTAATAAGTTCATTTCTTAGCTCGCCGGGAAAAATGTCTGTAGAGCTATTGTCATACCCCTGGCTTCATGGCCAGCAAAACTTTACCACCTAGAACAGAGATACCATACTTGTAGACATTTTGACCTTGCCCTTGCCCTGAAGGCAATTTAAAAAGAAATTAACCTTGTGTCTAGAATGTAGTCATTAAGTGATATGTTATTCATATTTGGTATGCGACTTTCTATGATTTGAAGTTTCTGGAGGCAACTATAAATACTCAGTATGTGGCTTGACCTTGAGATTATATTTTAAAATTTATAAAATTTTGCACTTACGGAAATGTTAAACTTTTGGGATTAATTTTGCATTGATGTCACTTTTCGCCGACTAGCTATGTTGTCTTTTGATAACTCTTGTTTAATCAATCGGATTTCTTCCAATGTATTAGATAATGCCATAGGCTCGCACATCAATCTGTTTCTTAGCCTTGCACAAATACAGTCGATATTTAAAGACACTAACTATATATGGTCTATAAGCATCTATTTTAAGTAACATTAGGTCTGTCAGCTATTTCAAATATTTATTTTTAGAAATACCAAGTCTGTGAGGTTTTATTTTTAGCAATTTCCCTATTTATGTAAATTAAAATTGTGACGTCACAATTTTTCTTCACTTTAAATTATGTGTTCTTTAAAACTGTAAGTTACAGTTAGAAAATTATGGCCAAATAAACAAATAAACTTCATAACATTCTGAATTTAATGGTGAAAATTTCATTGAAATCCGATAAATTGACTTCACAATAATTTTTTGAAAAAATGTGTTTTCATATGAATATATAGGAAAATTTCTAAGCATGCAAATTAATACTTTTGTCCAGGGTCTGTACATGTTAATTAAATATGCATTTTCTGATGTTAATATTTTCTGTGAAAATAATTCTTTAATCAAATATAATTGTGACAATCAGAAACAAATTTACACTCTCAATTATATCTCATTTATAAGCATAAGACTGTGATAGATTGTTACATATTTAAAATATGTTAATTTCATATAAATTTTCTAATGTTGGTAAAATATTAATAAAATATTCATGAATATTATAATAAAACACAAATATACATTGTTATCCTGTGTTCTTAGTTTTTTAATTGCAATTAAGAAATAATTCATGTCTGCCGTACTTTATGGGCGTTTAAGTGTGGGTAGGCATTATATTTGTGAATATTTTGCACCGAGCAACATTAAGGGGTAAAATATGCCTACCCATATTTAAACACCAATAAAGTACGGCAGACATGAATTATTTCGATTCTAATATGGGATATTAAAGGAATGAAGAGAAATATAGAGGTCTCGACTCCTAAGGAACAGCCGACATTTTCTCAATCCTGGTGACATTTTTGAGCACAAATCACATTGTGACGTCGTTTGTTCTGGCAAAAACAATATTGTGACGTCAGCCATACTTAAGTTCTTTGCCGCTACCCATATTATTAGTTACACAGTGTCTTATTGACCTTATACGGAAATTTATCAGGTCAATAAAATTTGTATTGGACGAGGCGAAGCCAAGTCCCAATACATGTTTTATTGACCCGATAAATTCCCGTATTAGGTCAATAATGCACTGTGTAACGAATTTATCCTCATCTGATGATTTATTTTGCCTAAAAAATCCGTTTTGACAGCAATATACAGGGACGTTATTTGCATTGACCCAATACGGGAATTTATTACGTCAACGTCGGCCAATAAAATTGTAAGAAATTACTGTGAATCAGGATAATAGAATTTACGATTATACAAAGGGCCCGACAATTGTACTCATAAAAATTGATGCATGCTACACTTTATGCTGATTGAGTCTTTTGTGATGGTCTTCAATATCTCTGAGTCCACTAACCCTGTGCACTGCACGGACTGAGTAAACTAACCCTGTGCACTGCACGGATTGAGTCAACTAACCCTGTGCACTGCACGGACTGAGTCAACTAACCCTGTGCACTGCACGGACTGAGTCCACTAACCCTGTGCACTGCACGCACTGAGTCTACTAACCCTGTGCACTGCACGCACTGAGTCCACTAACCCTGTGCACTGCACGCACTGAGTCCACTAACCCTGTGCACTGCACGGACTGAGTCCACTAACCCTAAGTCTAAGTCAACAAGGTACTGTACAGACTGAGTATGCAAACTCTAGATGCCTCGGGTCAATGCAGCTGACATTGAATCTATACGAAATAATACAATACTACAGTTAGAGACAGGCTTGTACTTAATCTGCTAAGACATCTGGTACATACTTCTAATAAGTTATTCATTATGAGCAGGAAAGTATGTTTTTTTTCACACATTCTAATTTTTTCTGAATTCTAATTTAATAATAATCCTAGTTTTAATTAATAGCTTGTTTTAAGTCGATTGAAGACGTACTTCATACTGTTTGGCGTCTTAGAAGTTGCCTACTTTTGTACAAAATGGCAAAA
>JAOXYJ010148240.1:0-10860 GCA_028566555.1 Lithophaga nigra
CCTGGGATTTCCGACCATGCTATTATGAAAATAGACATGGACACAAACCATATTACTAAAAACAAATCCAAGGAAACGATATATTAGAGCTAGGCAAACTGGGAGAGAAAGTCAAAGAAAATATAGAGAATGCCATGAACAAAATCAAAGAGATGTATAAAAATGGAAGTGAAATAGAGCACATGTGGAGCACACTGAAAAAAGAATTATTCAAAACCATGGATGAACATGTACCATCAAAATTAGTAAAATCAAGCAACATGCTCCCATGGATAAACCACAGAATAAGAAAAATGTTCAAAAGGAAACAGCGTCTCGACAATCAGGCCAAAAAGACAAAAAATGGAACAACTACCGAAATTTCCAAAAGGAGTGCAAAAGACAGCTACGAAGCTGAATGGGACTTTATAAATACAACCATCATGGAAGGCGTAGGGAAAAATAACTCCAAACCTTTTTGGAAATATATTAAGTCTAGGAAGCAGGACAATATAGGAGTTTCACCACTAAAACAAGGAGGACAACTTATAACTGATAGGAAAGAAAAAGCAGAAATAGTGATCATTCAGTTCCAGTCAGTGTTTACGAAAGATAATTTGGACAAAATGCCTAAACCAGCAAAGCATATAAAGAGCACAATTCCAAAACTTTCCATCACAGAAGAGGGAGTAGCAGAGTTACTCAGATAGGTGAACCCAACCAAGGCCTCAGGACCTGAAAACATACTAAACAGAGTCTGGAAAGAATGTGCAGAACAACTGGCACCAGGGCCGACTGCTATATTTTAAACGTTCGATTGATGAAGGGGATTTACCAAATGACTGGTTAAATGCAAATATTTCTTGTATATTTATAAACAGAGACAAACAACCTGCTGAAAATTACAGACCACTCTCACTTACATTAGTTACCTGTAAACTTTTGGAACATGTAATATGTAAACATATTCTGAAACATCTAGAGAAGCACATAGTACTAACAACACTGGGCCATGGCTTTCGATCTGGATATTCTTAACAGCTAATAATAGCGATCGATTACTTACTCAAATCGTATGATGCCGGTAAACTAGTTGACATTGCGATCCTGGACTTCTCGAGAGTCTTCGTAACAGTACCACATAAGAAACTTATTTACAAATTAGACCAATACGGTATTAGATGCAAATTATCAGTGGATGACTCAATTTTTAATGAACCGTTGAATGAGAGTGGCTCAAGAAGGTGAATTCTCGGAACAGATAACAGTTGACTCAGAAGTGCCACAAGGAACAGTACTTGGTCCATACTATTTTTGTGTCACATAAATGACTTACCAGATGCATTTAAGCCATCAGTCCGTCTATTTGTTGATGACTGCTTATTGTACAGAGAGATCAACAAAAGGCAAGACCAAGAGAATATCACGAGTATGAAGAAAAATACTGGAAATTCTGTAATTTGAGTGGACGCATACTAGAAGAAGTCAGCACAGATCCATATGAGGACTCCAAATCTCAGACGACTTAAAAAGGAACACGCATATCTCCAATTTACAAGAAAAAGGTTAGCTCAACATTGGGCTTCCTCGGAAGATATTTACAACGTTGCCTAAAAGACTGCATTTTGTCCGTTCAGTATTGGAATATGATGGAATCATTTGAGACCCCTACACCAAGAAGGAAATCAACTAGATGGAGAGAATACAAAGGAGAGGAGCAAGATTTATAATGAACAATTACAAATCCAGAGAATAAGGATGTGTCACAAACATGTTGGATGACCTTAAACTACCATCGTTAGAAACCAGAAGAAGGAAACAAAAGCTAATTTCCTTTTATAAAGTAATGGAAGGTATGATTCCCGTTATCCCACCATCAGATTTCATATTAAATAACAACGGAAAGCGACAAATCAAACCCAGAATGCGTGACAACTGTGTATCAGTGGATATAGTGGAAAGGCAGTACAGAACCGACTCCAAAACTGTTAAAATACCAGATTCAAGAACAAATCAGTATAAAAAATAATTTTGTTCGAACTACAGTGGATTGGAACCAGCTGGAGGACAGAATCATCCAAGCTTCCACATGGAAGAGTTTGAAACAGCAATTACCAACTGCCGTGACTAACGGCGTTCTTGCGTTTTCTGTCGTATAACAGCCCAATAATTTATTCTACGACATATACATAGAGATACAGAGAAGTCTGCCAAATTTTATTTCGGCCTATGATATACAAATGTTTGTGATACAATATGCAATAATTCCATAAGTAATGGCAAGCTGCATAGTCTTGTGTAATTGAAACTAAGAACCGTATAGACAGCAACATTTGTGTTATTTGATTTTTTTTCTAAAATTGAGAATTGGGCAGAAGGGCAGTGTTGCAACAGTCTAGCAGTAAGTAAGGAAAAACTAAAGTGATGTCGGCTGTCATAACTCCGGGGATGTAGTATTTTCTAATTCGGTCTCTATGCCTAAGTATGAAGTAGCTTTGTTTACATTATGATGCTTTCCACAGTTGTTTGATTTTGCTGTCAACATACGGATTATGGTATGAAGTGTTTTAACAGGACGCTACACTAATGCTCATGGCTTAATGTCTTAACGATAGACATTCAGTTCAGTCATATCATAGATTACAGTGTCAGAAAAAAACTTGTTATCTTCAACTGACAAAGCTTCTAAAATATAGTTTTGATGGTATTCTGTGGTACTTGTATAAGTAACTCTGATATCCTTTTACGTAAACTCTGAACAAATATTTGATATTCATTCTTTCTACTGCGTACGAAAATTTTAGAAGCAGTTTTAGAATGCATATTTTCTTATCTGGAGTTTTAAAATTTTAAAATTATTCACTGGGCACTTTTGCTTCGAAATTTTGTTTCCATCATTCATTCTTGTTAAGGGATATATGTCATAAATATTGTCAAAAGCGTATGAATGGTTGTAAAAAGACGTGTAGAACATTTTTAAGACATTAACGACCTATGGTTATAATATTAAAATATGATCATATATTTGAGTCAACAAGTTTTGAATTGTTTGCACTACGTATCTGATTGTATTTACCTTTGTTAAAATGGTGTGAGATCAAGCATGGAACCAATTTGATACATTATTATATACTTAACAAATGTTTTGCTACTCTATCTGAATAAGTTTAAATATCGTTTCCATTGCCATCTCCTGATAAATGTAAGGTCAGTCCATTCTTCAAATATCAAACCTAAATCACGTTATACCAAAATAATAGTGTATTTTAATTTTGACAATTTAATTGTCCTCAACAAGGTATTCACACCTTTCCATGTAGAAATTTACAATGTTATTGATCAAAATTGGATGTAGATTTTTCTTTCACAGGTAAGAATGGCTTTCTTAGTTTTGTTTTCATTTAAACTTAATGTTTTGTTATTTCTTTATATTTTCCAATTTTACTATCTAATGTTTGATGTTAGTTAACTGAGACTATATTTTACAGCCTAAAATGAAATATGTGCTATCATGCTGCATTTCCGTAGCAGATACATTTTCATCTCGATGACGTGTAGATATTTACATCACGCTGCTAGAACTGTTCACGGTCTGCAAAACTCTATTTTAACTTCCATAAACACATTCATTCTTCCTTTGATAACTTCTAATTTTAATTTAAGTTTGTTGTCGTATTAAAAAAACACATTAAATTTACTTTTGGATACATGAATACGTTGTCTTCAGTAGAGTGTTACATCAAAATAATTAAGTTCTACTGATATGAAAATCGGATAATGAAAATAAAGATTAAAACAGATCAATTTTATTTGTGCAGAATTTACTTTCATAGCTACTCATAGGTAGATCAATATTTCATAACAAGATATGAAATTTGATGGCTTGAGTATTTGTTTATTACAAAGTGTCATTCTATTTTCAATTATCCTTTCGCTCAAAGTTTCCATGATTTGATAATTTTTAAATAAATTCCACCATTTCTAATTTACATCAAGTTAAGTTTTTTGTACCACATTTGAGGAAACCAGTTTGCATTAATGCAGTGATTTTATACCATAGGTATTTTGCCGAATGAACAATACAAATTTATATTTGCATACAGTAGCTGTCCAATTATTTTTTTCTTAGTGATGGTAACGTCCAATTACTTGTGTAGCAAACTAAATTGAAATATTTGTAAGCATAGGACAACCACTATAATTGGGTAACACCTTTTAGTTTCAAATACAAATTCTGTGGACGCTAATAAGCATATATTTCGTGCCAATTAATAGGCTACGGAGTTGGTTCTACTAAATAATTCACCAAAAGACGATACCTGATCTAATTGTAGATAATATAACGACACGGGTTCCAATTTGTAAGACATCTTCCAAATTCTGACTAAATATGTTTGCTGTCCAACAGTATTTAAAACAACCAATGGACACTTCTATATTGTTTGAGTGAATATCTTCAACTCCTTGATATATGAATATACTTATAAACGAAAACGATTATTTTTTGTTTTGGAAAAACAATTTAATGCTTTACAACAATAAATATGAGATTGACATTAAATAGAAGTATTACTTCTCAAAATCACAAATACTTAATCTTTAAAAGTCGTTATATCATACTCTTTTGAAAAACTTGTATTGAAAGATATGGCTAGTGCAGTGAATCTGCAGTAGCGAAGAGTCACTAAGAGACGGATGTGGGTTGAACTTGAATAAGCTTAAAAGCTTTGTATTTAGCATGAACTTCACTGCTATATATTTTGTCTGAAAGTTTTGTGAATTTACAAATTAACCATTTGCAATTCAGGATAAAGACATTTTTTAAAATACAAGTCTTCATCAGTTGTTAGGGATACTCTATTTAAAGACTTTAAAAAGAAATAAATAACCAGGATATATCTACGTTTATGGTGAATTTAACTGGTAAAAATACCCTAAAGTAATTATTTTCCCATTTCTAAAGTCTTGCAATTTTAACTATGCGACCAGATAATCTACCACGTGAAGATAAACCATGCATCTTTGTGAAAGAACAAACTTTATGACTTTCTGTCGTGATTTTGCACTATTAGTTTCTATGCATTCACCGTGTCGTCAAGCATTCAAATGTTTTAAATCATCGAAATTAATGTGATAACCTGCAGTTAAAGTAAAAGTTTAAATCTGTTAGTTTATCGAGATGATCACTGTTTAATAACACATTATATGAGAATTTTAACAAAGGAATATTGACAATTAAAACTTAAATGATACACTCTGAAATGTATATTTAATGTTTTGTAGAGTGGTTAACAAGGAGGTTTAAATTCTAACCAAAATCATCAGACATGAAAATAAAGGTATGTATCTATAATATTCCTGGGAAACTAATTGTTCAACGTTACTTTGTCGAGATAAAAAAATCTTCAGCAAGATTGTGAATGTTGCCTCCGTCATAGGTCGTTAACTCTAGAATAGTGCAGAAGTCCGTTTTGGTTTTTACTATTCAATATTTTTATTAATTTCAATTGATCCCAACGTAAACGATTCCAAAAGGTCAGTTACACTTATCGTAATGCCTGGGTTGTGAAAGATGTCTTATCAACGTTGAAATAGAGGATAAAACGCATTAACACACAGATAATGGTAACTAGTGGCAATTAAACTATCTTCCTAATGGTTGGTATAAATAAGGTCAAAAGATAGCAATGAATAGTCATAATCCACTTTTTGTGATGGTCACGACTTATTATCAATATAATTTCTTTCCTGGACTATTTAAACTTGAACACATTAATACAATTACGCTTCACAAAGTGAAACATTAAAATAACTACGTCTAACCTTTTTTCACAATAAATCTACATCATAGAAATGTAAATTGAATGTACGCTCTCTTTTAAAATCGCTTGAAATAATGACTTTTTGATATAATTTTGAAGTTAAAAATTGTTGATAACTTGTTATTTAGAATGTATCGTGCGCTAAAGTTAACAATTTTGAGCTGAGTAAAACCAGTTTTTATTGGGCCATTTCCAATGTAAAAGAATCAACTAAAAACTAAAAATGCCCTAAAAGAATTTAAGATTCTAAGATTGGAAAACATGGTAGTTATCCTTAAGCAGTTTATCAAAAAGAGGGTAATAATATTGTTTTAACATACTGCAATGACCAAAATATATAACATTTATCCTTATGTATCTTCAGTGAAAAGACAATTTACACAGTTTTGCTGTCTATAATTTGTGCTGTCGTATCACGAATCTGTGCTTTTCTCCGACTTTTTTTAACTTTATTTCTGGACCGGGCGGACTGCATACGTAACGTAATATCTTTCTGGCTTTATTCTCCGTAGTTTTTTGTTGTATTTCCTTTTTAATATAATGATCTATCAGGGATCATTACAGTTCCCCGGTCTTTGGTTTTGTTGTTCTATTTCCCTTTTAACTTCATGATCTATCTAAACTCCTTTAAATAATGGAAATATATCCCGCGTTTCATTATTATCTATCTAAATTTGACGAAAATTTGTCTGCATGTTCAGATTGTTCGTACGTGACAAAATCTTGAAGCAGATATGACGAACATCTTAGAGCTTTTTCTCTGCACATGTCAAAAAATGTTCACTTTTTAGTCAACAACAATCAATCAATCATAAAGGAATTTCTTTTCGTAAAGCTTACAAAGACTTCTTTTCAGGGGAAGAAATGAAAAAATACCTTGCGTACAAAGGAATTGCAATTCTAGTGGGCAATCAGAGCACGTGTTCAAAATTGTTATACTCATATATGTGCCAGTGCTATTTAACTATCGTAGTAAACAGATTGATAAGGAACGTATTTCGACGAAATATTTTAGATTTATTCAAGTGAGCTTTTCGTATTCACTATACCTTGGTGTTGTGTTGGTTTTTCGACGCATGTGTGTGTGTGTGTGTGTGTGTGTGTGTATCTATGGCTATAGTATCTGCGGTTTCTATTGAATTAATTTGGGTGGTTTCCCTTAAAATGTTTGAGGGTGTCGGACGACATATAATATATATCTCAAGTTATTTAATAATGCCAGACTCTCAAGATGATCAATATTTTGTTGGACGTTGACTAAGTAACAAAAAGGTTTTGATTGCTTCTGACCAAGAATAATAATGTAAGATCAACATTTTTACTCCATTACTCTTTACAATTAGCGAATTAGTGAATCGCTGTTTCACTGTTATTGTTTCATATGTTGCCCCACCCTCAGATTACCCGCAGAATACCATTGACCTTGGGGAATTGTACTGATAACCTTTATCACCAAAAGTAGCAAATAAGTGCAGCGTCCTTCTGCGATTGCCAAAAGTCAAGCGGCAGGCTTCAATGATCTATACAGGTAGATTATACAATTACCTATACCATCCGGTCACTGCGACTCATAACTAACATTTCCTTTGTATAGTTATGTCGAAAGATTCATCAGCTGATCAAAACAATACCTTTTGCAGCGAATACACGAAAATCAAGCAAAGTAAAACGTCGATGGTGCATCTTTTATGTGAAATATTTCTTCGAAGTGAAATACCCGTTGCAAGAGGATATTATAGACCCGTCCTATAATCTGTGAGTTCATTTATAGCTCATAACTGTACTAAAGGTTACACAAAGTGTACTGCAGGATTGCAGTGTATATTAAAAACAGAAATGTGTGAAGACTAGTAAGACGAAACACAAGGGATATGCGGTGGTGAAATACCCAAAAGAAATAGTTATCATATGGTACAAGTATAACCCGTATGTAAAATTCGATGGAAAAAATATTTATTTTTTATGACGATCATAAAAACGCATCCAACTCCAAAAGATTAATCTGGAATTAAGCCGATTCAATTAAATATCTTTATGATTCTTATATGTTTGAGTATTTGTATTTGATTTTATTTTTAAATAAATCTTTATTACTATGCTTTATTTTTGGAAAAAGTCGGACTTGTTGTTTCCAGAACTATCCTGACAGTGTAATGGTTTTTCTTCTACAAAGTTACAAGTCTAACACTTTTCATTATGTAATTTAACAAAGCAAAGTACGGTCTCTCAGTCATTCAGTTTGATACATGCATTTTACAAAGCAAATTGCGGCCTAACAATTATTCTGTTGATATATATGTAATCCGATGCAGCCAACCACGTAGGAAGCACTTCGACCAAGGCATTAATGTGACGGGATTCCAGTGCGAGTAAGCGACATTCCAAAATGAAATCATCATATGTGGCAATTTGTTGGTGGTCTTTTTTCCAGAAGAATTATGTGTATAATTTAATACATGGGATCTACCTGATGTCTTTCCCGCTTTTATGGGAGTTTTTCACTTATCTGTAGCTTTTATTACCTGTTTCTGCTTTAACGATTGCATTTTTCGGTACAGCCCTTGGTTTATCTATTTTATTTTCTTGGTATATTTTCGCATTAATTCATAATGGAAACCCTCACTTGAAATGTGTACAGCAGATTTCGAGAGGGACTCTTTAATATTGCAATGTGCAAGATCATCAGACAATATTATTTATTAATATAAACGGTAATGGCCCCCAGATAATCAGCGAAATATTTGTGAACTTATACTACAGAAGTGAAAAAAAGACTGGCTACCAATAGTATAAAACTGATGTAGAGTTTAAAATGGATGAGCATAATTTATATTGTGTAAAGTTCATCATAAATAAAATGTGCAAGGACCTCAATAGGAATATATACAAATAATATTTTTAAATGACACTAACTTTGAGATCTTTAAAATAAATAATTTAATGCAAGTGGAGTATGGGGTTGATCTGATCAATGCTTTAGCAATCATTAAATATCCGAAGAGTTAAAAGAAGGATGGAAGACCAGTCATAATAGTTGAATTCTTTAATTTCAAATGACCAAAACTGATATTATTTATTGTTTAAAACTGTTCGTTCAAAATGCTCTGTGTATTGTCAGATCTGGCCTCGGGTGGATTACTTCATGTGCTGTGCCAACAAGGAGTACAGCACCAAAAGAACAATTCAGGTAACATCTTTGGAGTACATTTTCTGTTCAAAGAATAACCAGATATTGTGCACTAAATTTGGTATTATAGATTATTATTTCTACCACTGGGTGGATACCACTGCTGGGGGACCTTAGGTCCCCGAGGGTACCATCAGCCCAGTTGCTAGTATTTCGGTATTGGCATGAAATTGATATAAGTAGTTTTAAATTTACTGTATTAAAATGTATAAAATTGTAGCAAACTAAGGAGTATCTCCCCCATGCATAGCTCTGTCCGTAGCTGGTTTTTGACTTTACTTTTGGGTCGTTTTGGCATTTATTTTTGCTCTTCAACTTTTTAGATGTTTTGGTTTTCCATATTTTTAAGTCTCGAGCACAACTGATCAGGCATTGTTTGTCGAAATACGCATATTGTGCACTAAATTTGGCATTCTACCACTGGGTGGATACCACTGCTGGTGGACCTTAGGTCCCCGAGGGTACCATCAGCCCAGTTCTTAGTATTTCGGTACTGGCATGAAATTGATACAAGTACTTTAAATTTACCGTATTAAAATGTATAAAATTGTAGGAAACTAAGGAGTATCTCCCTCATGCATTGCTCTATCCTTAGTTGGTTTTTGGCTTTAACTTTTTGGTCGTATTGGCATTTACTTCTACTCTACAACTGTTTGGATGTTTTGGTTTTCCATATTTTTAGGCCTCCAGCACAACTGATGAGACATTGTTTGTCGAAATGCGCATGTTGTGCACTAAATTTGGTATCATAGATTATTATTATTATTATCTCCAGTTTCAGTGAGTTTTATTGTGAACTTTAGTACCCATTTAAATTTAACGAATACTGATTAATGAACAATTAATATATCTGCTACTTTGAACTTTTCAGATATGAAGACAAAAAGATTGATTGTTGGCTTCTTAACGCCACTTCAGCGCAAAAAGGCTATATCGTGGCGAAAGACATAAAGAAGACCCTTTCCGAATTCCCGCACTTATTTTTGCATACTCACAATTTTTCAAGCATACATGTCTGGAATCATTATACAAACACAGGGGGATTGATCCCGAAATACTAAACTTATTTTTGAAAGAAAACGGTATCCTGTAGGACCACGTTAGATACTTTATTCTCACTTCATATCTACTCTTCCATTAAGCGAAGGGTCATTATTTATCCGTTGTGGGGCTGGTTCTAATCCTTGGCTTTCAGGACCTTGACCAGAACCCCCACTGACTATGAGCACCAATCGGGAATCTCATCATTGAAGCACATTAATGATTACACATATGAGCGTTCCCCAACCTCCAAGCATTGAAGTGTACATAGAAATTTATCTCATAAATATTAATTTTATAATACCCGTGTAGAGGGAAAGTTTGCAATTTCTGTTTTTATTTTGCTGGTTTGGAATAAAGTTTTTTTCTCATATTTTACTCCTAGTAATAACATGAGATGTATACAAATGTGTACCATACGAAAGATACAGTTTCAGCTTTCATCAAAACTTGAAATCATAAATGTTTTGGATAGTCACAATTCGAATACATAAGAAAATTATTAACTGCATGTCATTGAGGAGGATTTCAACTGAAGAAACAGTGTTTACGTTTAGTATGACAATTCAGGGAAAATAAAAAAGTAAATAAATCCCCTATTAAGTATGAACTTTGAAAGATGACTTCCTCAGTGATTATAATATTCTCATTGTACCCCCTTCAATAACCAAATCCCAGCTGATGATAAATGATTACAAACCCTTAAAGCAGGGAGAGGTGAAATTACCTGCCATAAAAATGAAATAACTGGTTTATCTATAACTTTAAGACAAAGGAAAGGAAAAGTAGCAAATATTGTGATACATTCAAGATTTTCATCGCTAATTGGTC
>JAOXYJ010148351.1:0-10860 GCA_028566555.1 Lithophaga nigra
GATAAAAAACTAAATTGTTTTTTTTTCTGTTTTTTTAAAGAGCTACATGTTAGCAGGTGTGAAAAACGTAATATAAGGGTAGATGAGATATGAAATGAATAATTGACAGGATATAAAGAACTTTGGGTAGCTATCAAATATGTAGAAAAACTTTAGTGCGGTACTGCAGTGTTTGTAAACAAGGCTATGTGATAGTCCAAAAAATGCCGCATGACAATATGTTTTGAGTGATGTAAACCTTTCTATTTTATCAAGAAAATACTGAGGCTTTCCAACACACACGATAATACAACGAGTTCTACGTGTAAAGCGGGACATGCCTACCCTTCCGTAGCACCTGATGTCACCCCTAGTTTTTACTGAAATCGAATTTTCCTAATATTGTACTTGCTTTAGGTTTTGGTGTCGTATCTGTGTCTGTTTCGTGTCTTTGTTGATTGATCTTGTCTTTCCGATAACTTTTTTCTTCTTTTAATGTTTTAGTTTCCACATTTGTGGAATAAATTTAGGGGAAACTTTAACACTACGGGATCTTGATATCAAATTATGGCATACATTACTTATATAATTTTATATAATATTAGTCTTCGGTTGTAAAAAAATGGACTTAGTAAAGTATTTGTAATTAAGGATCAATATTTTTCTAATGAGAAAACTTGTTTTGGGGCTTTATTTTAAATTTTTTCGAAAATCGTTTTAGAATTCGCACAGTTAGGTGCACCGACGTCAAAATTCTTTGTTTAGTGTGAAAGCCTAACGCAGTGATTATATATCCGTACTTCTTTGAACGACTAGTTGTAGCTAGTTTTAAAAAATGTTTAAAATTAAATACTGTATCAGCTATTTTGATTAATAGTTCCTTTATGAAGAAAGAAATTCTAATGCGATATTGAATACATGCAAACGTTCGTTTGCCAAATGAAAAGAAAATTCCCATGAGCAGTTTAATTTCCACAGCTACATGGTATACCAATTAGCGGAATTTGTTTTATTCTTTTCTGTAGCAATATTTAGTAATAGGTACTACAAAAGTATTAAATTAGCAGTTGTACGGTCACATGGGTTTAAAGGAATATTTCTGACGTATTACTGCTATTTGAACAGCTGATGTTACGACAATAACGACTTATTTTTACTAACAAATGCAGTTAAAACGTAGTGGCGCTTTTCGCAATAAACTTAAAAACAAAACTAAATCATATTCTCGAGGAAGGTTCATTGAATTCAATCGTATGAAACAAATGAACTTATGGTACAAATTTGACATATTTATTTTGTAATTCCGTAGATATTGTGATGATAATTTTAATAGAATATATGAGAAAATTACACTTTATACCCACGAGTCTCTTCAACTAGTATTCCACTGAATTCTGATACTAGTATGGTATAATTTGTGAATATTATCATTCCAATTTTTTTTTTTGTTCAACCGGAAATGCAAAAATCATGTGACCAGACGAATTTCAACTTCCGGCTTTAATCTCGGATACGAGGTTGGGCGAGACCACCCATTTGAAGCAAGTTCTGTATACTTAAACATTAGTATATCATTTTTTTTAAATTAAAGAAGGATTTTAAGTGACAATAAAATAAAATGTACAGCCTCCTTAAGTTTTGGAAAGATCAGACGTACATGTATCACATCACGTGACTTTTCCTTGTCTTCAGCGGACCGGATGTGGACATATCTAAATCCGGATTTGAATCATCTTCGCTCGCTTTCCGTGGGCGATGCTCAATTTATATTATTTTCCTGTAATAGGTTCTTTTTCTCTTTTGTATCTATATACTTTCTTAATGTCTTATTATATCTAAAAAGTCATCTTATCCATAATAAAGTGTTATAACCATTATACAAAGTAAGAATCTAATATGTCAAAGAAGGTGAAGATATACCATCTAAGAGAATAAATTTATGAGCAGTGATAGTCATTTAAGCTTCAAAACTTGACGGATGATTGCATTGTTTGACAGGATGATGAATTGCAGAAAAAAAGTCGTGGTGTTATACATCCATTTAAGCATTTTTTCATTAACCTAGTTTCTATAAAATTCTACTTTATTCACCACTTTTCAAACTTCGAAATCCACTAAATCAAATTTGACTGCTTAAATGGTTACAACTAACTGATCATTTATCATGTATTCTAATTTACTGCTTCCGAGCTGTTAAAACCTGTCTGAATTTAACGTTGTTGTTTATCGGTGCAAGTGTTGCGTCGCACAGTGAAAAGAAAGTTAATTGATTCGCAAAAGAAAAGAGTACTTACAGAAAGATTTAAGGGATACATGTTACAGCACTAGTTCTGTGAAACCATCTACGCCCATTTTATGTAGTTTTAGTTACCACAATCAATCACAATTTAATTTTAAATCCATGTACTGACACAAGATGTTCAGAAGAACAACAGAACTGTCATACCATATATATTTTTGTTTTTATTTGTGTATATACTTGGATGTTAATGAGCAACCAGTACTCGATGTGACAACTCATACTGTCATTTCTAATTAGCAAGTTACGTAAGGGAAATTGTGCTTTGTTATCTCTCTTTGCAGAATTTGTTGCTTGCTAGTCCCCTACCGGCAAAGTCGAATTCGACTATAGGTCTGCACTCCGTCCGTCCGTCAGTCCGTTACACTTTAGTTTCCGCACTTTTTCGTATTGCCTTAACCTACTTACTTGATTTTTTGCTTATAGTCGTATAAATGAGAAGTTTTAGAGCAAGTTCAACTTTTGTTCCGGTTGAGTGATTTTTACGGATTTGTAAGGTCCTTAAACAAAGAAAATCGCACGAAGTTTTTAAGTTTTCCGCACATTTTTCCTAAGGCTTCAACCTATTGATTTTATTTTGGGAAAAGTCATATAATGAGAAATTACAAAACAAGTTCACCTTTCGTTCCGGTTGAGTAATTTGATGTTATGGTCCTTAAACATAGAAAATTGCATGAAGTTTTAAGTTTTGACTAATGTCTTAAACGTATTCATTTGATTTTTGATAAATAGTCATATAATAAGACGTTACAGAGCAAGTTCAACTTTCGTTCTAGTTGAGTGGTTTTTACGAAGTTATGGTCCATAAACATAGAAACATGCATGAAGTTTTGTTTCCACGCCTTTTCCCCTAATGTCTTAACCTATTTATTTAATTTTTGGTTTAAAGTCATATAATGAAGTTACAGAGCAAGATTTACTTCTTTCTGGTTGAGTGACTTTTACGAAAGTCCTTAAAAATAGGAACTGCATGAAGTTTTAATTTTTCCGCAATTTTTTTCCTAATGCCTCGACCTGTGGATTTGATTTTTGGTACATAGTCATGTTATGAGAAATTACAGAAAAAGTTCTACTTTCGTTCCATTTGAGTGATTTTGATGAAGTTATGGTCCATAGACATGGAAAATCATGGAAATTACATATGTGTTTTATCAGTTTAACTTTCTTGTTAAAGGTACATGTATATTGATGACCACCGTCGGTAGAGGACATTGTATTGCTCCAGCAATACTCTCTGAATGCTTGTTTTAACTGACTTGGTAATGGGCATAACTTTTCATTCTGTATATATGGATGTCTATCATTTTGTTCAAGGATGCTTGAATGTATTTTGTGCACAAATAGGTCATATTATCGGAAATGGCGTCGTCTGATGCAGGGTGAAAATCAGGTCCGTTTTTGTACATTTGCTCACATATGAATGGAAATAATTTATGACAACCCGTGGTTTGTGTTCGTTTTTACTACATGAAATGCCATTTACTTTTTACCCTGGCAAAATATATAACAAATCACCGGCTGCAATCAATTATTTCTTAATTAATTGAATTTAAAATGATCATTTCGTCTTTGCATATCATGGGAATTAATCGATGTTTCCGAATTTTAGTGTGTGTATATTGATAGTAACGATGAAAATTTTGGTGTTTCTTAAATTCATTTTGAGTGGTCTAAAAGGCTACCTAAGTGGTATAGGTCTGTTTCAATCTTGTTATTTTCGAAGAATTAATCAAATATTAATCACCATTCACTGTAGTCTTTAATTTCCTACATTACATATGAATGTTCACTGCTTGAACTTAACCCATAATACAGAAAAATGTAAAAACATCAAGCAAATATGTTGTTTGAAATAAAATGTCTAATTAAGTATAAGGATTTCAGTGATGACGTACTGAGAAAAATCGTAACGTTGATATTGTAGTGTACGTCTATTACTTATACCAGTAATACAATAACTGATGGACCTAAAAGCAAATTCAAAAGTTTATATCTGTGTTACAATGTTCCAGTCCCGGGTTCCAATATTATTTATTCCCATATAAATATTAACGTCCATCAATATTTTAAGATGTCTTTCAAACATGACCTCCTCTGGAATAAAATATGCTTTGTAGACTCTTAGCTGACCTATATTTTGATACCTATCGTATTTGTACTACCGTAAATTATAAGTCCATAGATCTTCAGAAATATTCATTAGGTTTTACCGAAAATATATGAACAATTTTATGACTAATTATAACACTGAGGTTCTGACAAAATCACAAGTTCCAATTAATTTCCGATACATGTAGTATGTCAAAGAGTGTACAAATCCAAGAATGTAAATCCTGGAAGGCTTCATAGACACAATAATAATGGAAAATTTTATTGACAGGGTGATGAATTACATGGAGCTATAGTTTACGGTAACACATATAATTTCTTGGTACTGGCAGCATTACAGTTACCTCGTTATTGAAAGTTGGATCGTTTGTTAACTATCTGAGTATGCTGAAATTCCATTTATTCTATTACGTATTTTGTTATAATATCAGTGGGTGGAAAAACAAACACATCACTCACAAGAATAAAAAATTATCAAACATGACACATTACCATTCAGAAGGGGAGATTATACATGTTTTCCAGCTTGAAATTAGATTTTGTTTTAAACAGAATGATTGATTGCAACTCGGCAAAGCTTGAGGGATATTTTTTCACCTCTCTTATTTATTGAAAACATCAATTAAAAACTTATACAATAACAATTATATTATTTTATCAGAAATACAAAAACATTTATGAGTCACGTAATTGAAATATTGCAAACTGTCTAATGACGTGGATATCTACTGCCGACAAGGTCACACCAGCAGCAGAAGTCAGAGGACCCAAAAATCACGACAATAGGCGCATGTGCATTTACAATCAACATGATCAATGTAGAAGCAGTGACATTATCACGAATAAAATGAATATTTTTAATTTACAACAATAAACTTTTTCAGGTTAGTCGGCGCCATCTTGGATTTACTCACAGGCCGAAACGTCATAGTCCAAGTTTACTGTGACGTCAAAGTTACCTAGGATGTTCGTTATGACAATTTTTCCGTCACAGTAAACTTTATCTATGACTTTTCGGACTGGCGACAAAATCGACTAACCTTGAAAAGGTTTATGATGACAAAATAAAACTCTTTCAGAGGTTTACTTGCGTAACGTCTGGACTAAAATTAAATGACTTGTAGATTTTAGATAAAAGAAGATTTACCGTTATCCATTTACACTAATTTTGTTTCTGACTACTGGAATTTGATTGTGCAAACTTAATGACGGTTACATTGTACATAGACATGTAAAATAAATATATCTTTATAAATAGATTTCGCAGAAGGTCCCTTATATGTATATTTTACATGTACATCATAATTATAGAACAGGCGAACCATATAAATCCCCTCATCTTAGTTTTACGGAGTATACCGATATCAATTGACTAAACTTTTTATTAACTAATATTTCGTGTTTATATTTTAAGAAAACTTATTTTACATTACGGAACGATGATCGTATTTGAGTTGATCTTAGCTAGACGACCTACATGATAAATAACAGTGTTACTTGATGAGCGGTTGATAAACCTAGTTTAACTCCCTTAAACTAAGATAGTCATGTAGCTCGTATGTGCTATGCACTATGTTCTTTTTGATGCCTTTGGTGTACTGAAAATTCAATAAATAGAACATTTCCTGTAATTTGTCATTCATACTCTTGAAAGACTGTAATTAGTTCCAATTTTATTTTTTCACGAATAAATATTGGAATACGAATAAATCCTAATATATTTATTAGCACGTTCTAGATTTTTCAATGTAGGCCAGAACACTCTAAAAAATCAGTTAAGATCGAAAATTTCTTGAACGTGACGTTTATTACAAAGTATTGCATGCGACGCAATACAAAATGAACAACAATACACAATTATCTAATTTGGTGCAGACATATCAAATTAAAGAACCATTACTTTTCCACCTAATAAGACAATTCTCATAAGAAAATCATTTTCCGATCGTAAAATGTGATAACGAGCAAAGTATAATAGCTTACAAACTACAGCCGTGTAAACAACCTATAATGGGAAACTGTATTGACACTGCTGACGAACTTTGTACTTTATTTGAAAAAATATGAACATTTATTGCATTTGTTGTTTGGACAGGCCATTGCTTCCAAAGAATATTCCAACAGTTCTATTCTGTTTTAACTCAACACAAAGATACGACTTTGATCATTGTGTTGATTCAAGTATTTACTTTCCTAATCAATAAGCAGAAATATATCTGATAGTAAATTAGATTGAAACTTCGTTACTGGAATGTGTTTCCTTATCTTGTTGCAGTATTAGCAAACTTTGGTCATTTTAACTGAATTTGCTTTTCTAGGAAGTGTTGTATTCTGCTTCTATGTATATCTTAGAAGTGACTGTTCATAAGAATAACGAAAGGTCAATCCATAAAATCGATAATCAGGGAACGCTGCAAAATGCGGATTAAGATATGGACAAATAAACAAATATCAAAGACACAACAAAAATTAAAAACGAGGATAGCAAAAAATGGACCCCACCAAAAACCAAAGGCTGCATTCAGGTGCACCGGATGAGTAAGCAGTGCCTTACTCTTATAAGACACCCGCCGTGCTGCCCATTGAAAGGTCCGGGAAAGGTCATGTTCGGGGAGAGGAAAGACGAAACTTTGGTACAGGAAAAGGATCCAGTTTCATTTGGGAAAGATATATTTCATAACGATCAATCAGCTTGAAGGGATGACTTTACCACTGGAGCAACATATCCTTGTTTGAGCAATTTATTCGTCAGCAGTTGAGCTTTCCAGTAAATAATGGCACTGATCCCAAGCTGCCATTAGAAATTATGAATGTATTATTGTTATTACTTTATCGAAAAGACGTTATTCTAATGCTGATTCTGAAGATCGAATCATCGTAGAAATAATCGATAAAGTCGTTTCATTATTGATCAAGAATCGGTGTCAATATCAGTAATCTTGTCTCGATATTAAAACGAAAAACTTTACATCGACCCAACGTTGAAGAGATTGACGTCATGAAGACGACGTCGCCTGAAGGTTGAACGACGTTGCCCCAAGGCTTAACTATGTTTATCCGAAGTTTTTCATGAAACGTCTTCAAGATTAACATTATATAACATCTTTCCGATCAGATAGTGACTGCAAAACCAACAAATATCGAAAAATCTAATAGAATGAGAAGTAAGGAGGCCAAGACAAGACCGTGATCAACAAAGAATCAAACACAAACACAAGTCCGGAATCAATAGAGAATCAAACACCATCACAAACAGCCACTAATATTTTCCACTAAATGCCAATTTTTATGATGTCTGGTTGTCCTAGACCAGCACGCTGAGCTGGACTTCTATAATACTGGCTTACTAAGACGACAACCTGCAAAAGGCATGTTATCGCAATGTAACACATTGTTCTGAATCTCAGCCGATTAGAAATCATTTTTTCTCCTTAATGCAGTATGCTTTGTGGGGAAGCCACAAGTAGCAATTTTGCTAAGGCATTAGTTTGGCCAGATCTGGATTCGAACACGTCACAGGCGAACACCGATGCTAACCACGACATCACTGAGGTGATGAATAAACTTGAATTATATCTGTGATGCAATTTTCCACACCATTTTTTTAACAATCTTTAAAACATAATTATTCATGAATGTAGAAAACAATATAGCCAAATTTATCTCAATCAAAACCATTTTTTAAATAGACATGGCTGTTATTAATTATTTCGGGCGTACAATTTTTATGTTGTTACTTCTCCATTAATTATATATAGGGCATGCACATGTTACATATAAAGCAGTTTTTAATCATTTTTCATTACTTTAAGATTGTTGAAAAATCTGCTCCTAGACCTATATATATATGTTCGTTACTGATTATAATTAAAAAATGTGGCAAAAAATTACTGAACTTATAATGAGTTGGATATGTTTTATGAGCAAAGAGTCAAAATTTGCTTTTTCTGTTCATGAAGCAGTAATTGTATATATATGCCAAATAAGAGCAATATATTTTGAATGATCGCGAATTACTAATGGCTGGATTTTTATTTCATGATGCATAAGAATCTGATAGAAGCTATAAAGTACTATATTCAATATCTGTTCTCCGTACGCCTTCCCAAGTCAAGGGTTTCTAAGTCCATATCGCTCCCCAAAAATCCTTGACAGATTACCTGGACAAATTGCCAGTTTTCCGCTAACGTTCCAAAAGATAGTAACCCACCAATGAAATTATCCGATACAAAAACGGTTTCGGGAACTATTCAGGCCGTTGTACATACACAAAGGATTTACAATATGCGTACTTGATTTAACATGAATGAATTTGTAGAGAACTTTAAAAAATTGTTAGCAAGTGTTTTGATGAGCAAAATGGACGAGAAAACGCTTGAAGTAGGAAGCTGAGTCTTTAGTTTAAAATGGTCTAATTGGTTCAGGCAACATTTCATGAAAACCGTGAAATTATAAACGTAATCCGTCAAGGGTTTGTGGGGAGCAATGCGAACTCAGAAACCCTTGACTTGGAAAGGTACTGGCAGTCATGTTAATCAACCTATCAGCAGGAAGTGGGGAAATTTTGTAGAGGACCTTCCATATCACTCATGCAAATTTGACTGGAATTAGCTGATCATTTTAAGAGAAGGTTTCCCATGGAGTTCAATGTAAAACTATGTAACTAACAACTAACTGTTCCTGCTATGTTAGCTACCCAATCAATATGAAATGAGGAATCTTTGCAGAGGACATTCCAGTCATCATTCCTATAAAGTTTCAAAACATTGTAGTTTCAGAGGAGAATATCGAAAATCATCCAATCAGAAACAAGAATTGCCTCTTGGGCAATGTCAGTTGATCAATCAGCATGAAACGAGGAAATTTGCAGAGGACCTTCCATACATCATTCATGCAAAGTTTGACTGGAATTGACTGAGCAGTTTTAGGGAAGAAGATTAAAATATAATTTCCCTTAGAGTTTATAGTAAAACAATGTACCGCCGTTGCCACAATTTTAGCCACCCGATCAATACGAAATGAGGAATTTTTGTAGAAGACTTTCCAATCGTCATTGCTATTTAAAGTTTCAAAACATTTGGCTCTGTAGTTTCAGAGGGGAAGATTTTGAAAATTGGCCAATCAGAAAAAATAATTGCTTTCAGCCAGGTGAGCTAAATACTTACTGTTTCATGCATTTCCCTTTTTTTTTTCTTTTTTTTTTTTGGCCAATTTTGAGAAAATTTAATATTCAGTGTATATCAGTGTTTAGCAAATACAGTTCAGGAAATATTAACATTGACTAAGACATGAATAAAGAAAGAGTTTATTATACTTTCGTAAATACCACGAAGGTTTGTACGATCATTTGTAGAAGCTTTGACCGATCATTTGTACATGTTGTAGAAGTTTTGTACGATCACTTGTTACACTGTCTCATATTTTTGTACGGTCACTTGCCATGCTTGCAGGTCCGTTGAGTTCTCAATAATCTCCTTTTTGTGAGCCCATCTGGTGAAAGGCCATGTGAGCTTTTGCCATACAGCTTGCGGATTTAACCCTACTACCGTAACCCCGCGGAGATTTTTACTCGGATCATTGACAAAATTAAGATGAACGACATCAAATCTGGAAAACCGTTGTAATTTGCAAATACCGTGTAATTGGTATTACTTGTAATAGTCCCCTTTTTAGTGTGGAGTGGTCATTCAAATTCCATGAACGTAATTTGCGTATGATTAGTTAATCAATCTGAAAAGTAGCTTTTCCTTTCGGTTTATATCCGCATGTTACCCATCTTTACTGTAGGATAGAACCGTGGACCAGATTTGTTTGTTTTTTTCATTTGTGTATTGCTCAATTTAATTTGTAGGACCTTTAAGATTCAATAAAATTTTGTTTCAATTTATCGTCAGCCAATTACAGGATCGGCGGTACAGTGTCACGTGATTCTGATTTCTATTACCGTGGAATTAGTTTTTTTTTCATTCTTATAAATGGAGCATTACACAATATTATGCTAAACGAAGGAATATAATATTAATTGTAGGATGGTGTAAGTTTTCAATAAATGTTGCATTATTTATTGTTTTATTTCAGGATTAAGTCGTGCGATAAAAGCTGATGCATTTCAGTGTTTAGCAGCAGACCACATTTGAAAACAAAAAATGACCCGAAAGTTTCGTTAGAATTTTACGCACCTCGTAAAAAGTATTTCATGAACAGCGATTCACGCATTTAGCACATGTTTAGAGATCGTTCACATGCATGCTGAATGCATTTGGAGATAAATGTACGGCTACAAGTCAAAATCTAGGGACTCTTTTTCGATAAAAAGAGACCTCTCCCTACTGTCCGAAGCCCTCCTCGGACAGCCGAAAGGGACCCTTGATCGACAAAAAAGCCCCTCCCTGCTGTCCGAAGCCCCTTTGTGGTTAAAGGGGGACCTCGGACAGCAGAGAAGGGGCTCTATATCGATAAAGAAAATGACCCCT
>JAOXYJ010148461.1:0-10857 GCA_028566555.1 Lithophaga nigra
ATAACGCAAAGTTTCTCGTAATAACGCAAAGTTTTCTCGTAATAACGCAAAGTTATCTCGTAATAATGCAAAAATTATCTCGTTATAACGCAAAGTTTCTCGTAATAACGCAAAGTTATCTCGTAATAACGCAAAAAAAATATTTTTTTCTGTTGCGCTAATAAGGTTCCGTAGTAATGCACCGGAAACTGGATATTAATAAGTATACATTTACGTTTCTTTTTCCTTTTCTTTATTTCTTTTTGAGAGAGTTTATTTATAATTCCCTGGTTTAACACATTCGGCATTTCTCCCAAAATATTTGTTTTAGTATAGTAGTAGCGACAATGTCATTTCGTTGAAACGGAAGCGAAAGTACATTCCGAGCGCAATGGAAAATTCATTATACTTTTTACCATTCTTTTTTTAGTCATCCACCCACTTTCACATTTTAAAAATTGTTCTGACACCTGTTAGAATGAGAGTCACATGAGTTATATAGGTATAGATTTCCGCCATAATGATTTTACCAACCTATGTCTTATGGAATTTGAATTCATCTTTGTAGATCCGTGTTCCCAGTGGGGGTAACCATTACTAAATGAAATCATATCTCCTGTTTACACCTAATTATAAGTGTCATAATGATAAAACCTGTCAATTTCCTTGCTAACGAGGGCAATACACATCCCTCCATGACTTTCTCGTCTGATAGTATGGCACGCGCTGTAACTGATAACCTGCTGGTTTCTAATCAACAGCTTTATCCGTCATGCTAATTTGTTTAGTCTGTGTATTCTTGTATATCTAGAAAAAGATATGCTCATTTAGCCACTTATTTTTTTTCTGGTAAACAGTAAAAATATTTTGTCTTCCATTACCTTTATTCTAAGTATATAATTTTAGGTATGTGTTGGCTTGGTATCACTTTTGTACGTGCAAACGATTCATACATCATTGACGCATTATAAATTAAGTACTTGAGATACGCATTGGCGATTCCAGGGGAATTTTTTTGAGATCGAAACACTTCCCAATTCTTTTTTCCGAGGGAGGGGGTGGCCCGAAATAATCAACACATTCCCATTTAAATTAACGATTCTAATGATTTGCAAATGTTCTCCCTACATGTCTGAAAGCTACCTAGTCAAATGAATAACTAAAATTTGCAGAATTTCATGAGGACGTAATGGCTAAATTACGTTGGATCTTTTTCTTTTATTTTCATACGCTATTTTGTATTGTGAGGACGTCGACAATAGCGATTTTATGACGTCGCGCGAGTGAAATTACAGGATTTATTTCACATGAGAAATATAGGTTTTTCTTTCACCAAGAAATCACGGTATTTCATCGCTTTCAATGTAATAAACGTTGTTATTTTTATTTTTTTTTAAATACAGATCCGAATTATTGAGTCACTACATAAACATGCTGCAGAAAAATGACGTTTCCAAGTTTTCGCATACTGATGACTGCATATCTCGGTCGTGAACAATCAGTTGACAAATTTTTCCAATTTTAAAGTGAAAAATGACTATAAAGTAGCTTTCAATTACACACTGTAGATTTCAAAGAAACTTGGTACGCGCAAATTTGTTGAAAAATTGCTTCCTACAGCTTGTTTCTGTCCAGATAAACTTGTCCGTCTGAATAATTTATAATGAAGGGATTATACCTGTACATGGTATACTAAAGAAATTGATTCCCCGCTAGCAATAGTTTGTACTTCTTTATTCATTTCGATACCACGTAAACGCCATGTGTATGACTTCGCGTTAAGAACAGGGGATTAAATGTATCGCAATAATTTTACGTTAACAATTGTTCAACACCAATTCAAAGGGTAAAATTAGACGGGAGGTGTTAAAATGAATAAATAAACATTGACGAATTTAAAACTTCTGTAAGATTCGGGTTAAAAGGTTATGGATAAAGGAATGATTACCTTTTTAGATTTGTGGTATAGAATCTTTCTTTTATTGGTGCAAGTCTATGATTGAGCCATAAAACTTCGACTGAAATCAGTTTTTGTTACTCAGCCATAGCTGAAACGTTTATAAGGACGTATTTTGCATATGATTAAGCACGTTCTGGTCGTTAGCTTTTAATTTATGACTTAAAAAGTCCATTAGTCTCACTTTTCCGTAATAAATTGTTTCACATCATCTTTTGTCATTGGTTTTAAATATTTCGTCCACTTCAGACAGCTTCAATGAAATTGAATTTGGATTAATCAAAATCGTCAGACAATATATAAATAAATAATCTAGAAATTAGTAATAGGAGTTTGACGGGAAATTTCTTATTGACAAAATAATGTGTACTGATCTGAAAATGTTTGAAAAAACATTCGAATTTAAGTGTATGCCGTGGTCATTTATGAGACAAAATGGGTTGAAATCAGAAAAATCTATCTACAAATATCGGCAATAGAATACCAAAGGAACAAGTTCAGAAAGGCATAATCCGTAGACAAGGCAAAATTGGAAACATAGAAAAACCACAAAAGGACAAGAAGACAATATAAACGATATAAAAAACACGAACAAGACGACGCAAAAACCAAAGCACTTACAATGTGAACCCCACAAAAACCTGGGGTGACATCAGGTGCTCTAGAAGGGTAAGCATGTCCTGCTCCGTCGACAAACCCGTTACACTGTAAGTAGGAGTGTTCGGGAAGAAGTAAATTCCGTGGAGTGTCAAATCAGTATGACGAGAAATCTAAATAAAGATGTCAAGTCTCATTTGTGAGATCGAAAAATCGTAACGATCTATTCAAATCATGATGTCGGCCGTAGAATTTCTGTAATGATGATATTAACAAATGATGCAAAGTAACTAAAACTTTATGTTAATTTAATGAAGTCAAAGGACCATGGAAATGAAATCAGTCACGTGACATGTTGAGCTAATTCATTCCCTGATGAATGTATGGAAAATACGATTGCTCTATCTCTATGATGCGTGGTAACTGTAAAAAGTTCATCACAAAGTTCGACATAAATTTGTCAAAGTCAGTGGGCCATGAAAATGAGGTCAGAGTAAGAAGACATGTGTCAAGCTGACATGTACATCCCCAGATTAATGTGTAGGCTAAATATGGTTGCTCTATTGATGTATGGTTAGTGGACCATGAAAATGAGATCAAAGTAAGGTGAAATGTGTCATGCCCAGATGATTGATTGATTGATTGTTTGTTTAACGTCCAGATGCCCAGATGAATGTGTGGACCAAATATGGTTGCTTTATGATGTGTTGTTACTAATACTGAAAAACAGAGCTAATCACTAACTTTGATGTAAATTTATCAAAGTCAGTGGACCGTGAAAATGAAGTCAAAGTAAGGTGACATGAGTCAAGCTGACATGCATGTACATCCCACGTTAAATGTATAGATCAAATATGGTTGTTTTATGATGTATGGTTACCGAGAAATTGAGCTAATCACAAACTTTGACGCAAATTTATCACGTCAGTGGACTGCGAAATGAGGTAAAGGTGACATGTGTCAAGTTGACATATACATCCCAAGATGAATGTGTGGACCAAATATGGTTGCTCTATGCTGGGATGAATATAGTTAGTTATATCAGAGACATATAATACCATTATATGTCTCTGGTTATATAGGTTCCTGCTCTATGATGTATGGTTACTGAGAAATGCAGCTTATCAAAGATTTTCACGCAAAGTTAACACCTTTGGTTTATGTACAAATACCCTGTAAACTTAGAAGGTTCTAGCTCGAAAACTGTAAGAGGAGTTTGGCGGACAAACCTTGTATCTTATTTGTGGATGGACGGACAATGGTAATTTAATACGCCCAGACTTTTCATCGCGGAGGCATATACATTGTAAACTTTGTACAAATGTAGAGGACTACCCGGGGAATATTCTTACATAGTCATGATAGTTACATTTCAATCAGTCATATGGTTTCTGACAATATCTTTAAAATTTCAGCAAATCCAGTGGTTTCATGAAGTTTTTCAATAGCAGGAATTTTTTAAAGAATAGGCGCAAGAGGCGAGTGCAGCGAGGCTAATATAGCCGGGGTCTAGGCCCTCAGAAGCTGACAAGTAAATGGTGCAAAATCCTGGCATCGGAGCATTTTGTGAGGCCAAAACAATAACCAGCAAAAACTAAATTTTTATATTACGACTTCACAGATTTCGTACAAGTAAATAAAGAAACACATCATATTTTTTTCCTTCTGTTGTAATCTTTTCGGCTAGCTGATAAATTCCTCCAAGACTTTATAACTAGTTAGTATCTTCCACGTCTAGTTAAAAAGTTCCATCGGAACAAACTAGCTAGTTATAAAGTTCCAGAGGAACAAATCAACTAGTTATAAAGTTCCAGTCATGCAAAAAGAAGTCAAATCGGAACGAAGTAACAAGTTAAAGAGTCCCTCTGGAAAAAAATCAGCTAGCTAATAAGTCCCTTATGATTTATTCAATCCTATTAAGAGCAAACCCCAGAACAAAGCAGCTAGTTGAAAATAAATTTCAGGCGGAACAAAGCATCCAGGCCTAGTTGTAAAATTCCAACGGAACAAATCACCTAGTTGGAAAATTCTGACCGAACAAAGCAACTTGTGGAAAAGTTCCGGCGGAAAAAAGCACCTGTTGAAACTAATCAGCTGTTACATAAGGGCCAACTACAACCAAAAAGATATTTTTACCTCAGAAAGACCTTTGGCTTCAGCAAAAAATATCTTAAAATAATCGTGGTTGTCAGTGGCACTGTTTACTATTTGTGCTGAAAAATGTGACTTTTTAGCTCATTTCTGGCTGACCTTCGACATTTTGGAGGCCATAATGACCTTGAACATTGATTTTTTGGCCTGAAATAGAACTGTTTGATTAATATATATATATATACAGACTTTGTATTTTCTTTTCAAGTTTTTGCAGATATCTGCTTAATAAATCTCTTGATTTTTTGAGCCAAATCGGGGCCTTAATGACCCTCCTCCTTTGCAGTATATGTTGCATAATGTGTCTTTGCAAGTTTATAATATCATAAAATCCTTTTTCACATGTGTAACAGCTGGTGTATATCCAGTATGTATCCTTGCACGTTTGTGTAAGTTACTATTCCAAGAAAATCTTTTATTCTACATTTCACAACTCTAAGGTGTATTCCAGTATGTATTGTTATGCGTCTGTGCTATAAAATCCTTTACTACATACGTAAGTATATCATAACTGTAAGGTTTATCTCCCAATGCAGGATCAGGTGTTTGTGTAAGTTACCATTGTCACTAAATCTTTTACCTACATGTATATGTCATGATTGTAAGGTTTATCTTGGGTATGTATCCTTTCATGTTGTGTAAGATACATGTACTGTTCTTAGAAAATCCTAATTCACATGTATCAGAACTGCAAGATTTATCTCTAGTATGTATTAAAATATGTCTCTACAAGCTACCACTGACATTAAACCTTTCCATGGACATTAAACCTTTCACCACATGTATCATAACTGCATGTATTAGGTTATATCTCCTGTATGCATCCTAAAGTGTCTGTGCAATTACTATTTTCACTTCAATATTTTACCATATAAAACACAACTTTAATGTTTATATCAATAAATGTATTTTTATTTGATGTTGTAACCCACTTTTCTGATCAAACTTTTCACCACACTTCTCCACAGTAAGGTTTATCTCCAGCATGTATTTTATGTGTTCCTGTAAGTTATCTTTTCAATATAATCCTTTACCATATAAACCAAGGCTTCTCTTTAGTATGTATCCTAATGTGTTTGTGCAAGTCATAATTGTCACTAAATCCTTCACCACGTGTCACAACTTTAAGGTTTACATGTATTTTCCAGTATATGTATCTTTATGTGTTTGTGCAAGTTACTATACTGAGAAAATCCTTTATCACACGTTTCACAACTGCACGTTTTATCCCCAGTATCTAGAAATGTACTTTTTGTGTTCCTAAAAGTTACCTTTCCGTTCAAATCTTTTACCATATTAAACACAAGGTTAATTTCCAGTATGTAGCTTCGTATGTCTGTGTGAGGTACTACTGTCACTAAATCTTTTCATACATACATCAGGAATGTAATGTTTGTGTCAAGTATTTATCTTCATATTTTTGTGTAAGGTACATACACTATTTACAGAAATATACTGTACTTCTTGTATCACAACTGTATAGTTTATCTCGGGTATGTATCCTCAAGTGTCTGCCAGTTGCAAATGTTACCAAATCTTTACCATATATGTCACATCCGTAAGTTTTATATGCATTATATATCCTCATTTGTGTTAACATTGATACTAATCTTTTGCCATGTATATTACAGCTATAAGGTTTATTTCCTCATGTGTCTCTGCAAGCTACTGTTGACAATAAAAATTTCTCGACATGTACAGTATCACAACTATAAGATTTATCTCCAGTATGTATCCTCATGTGTCCCTAAAGCTACTTTTGTCATTAATCCCTTTACCACATGTATCGCAATTGTAAGGTTGATTTCCAGTATGCATCCTCATGTGTTTGTGTTCTTTACCACATGTATTACAGCTATATGTTTACCTCAAATATGTAGCGTCATGTATCTATGTAAGCTACCACTGTCGTCAAATCCTTTACCATATGTATCAAAACTACATGTATAAGGTTGATCTCCAGGATGTATTCTCAGGTATCTGTGTAAGGAACGATTCACAGAAAATCTTTTGCCACATTTATCACAAATTTAAGGTTTATTTTTAGTATGCAGCATCATGTGACTGTGTAAGGAACTATTCTGAGAAAATTTTTTACCACATCTATCACAAATGTAAGGTTTATCTCCAGTATGTTTCCTCATGTGGTTCTGTAACTCACTACTGTCACGAAATCCTTTACCGCATGTATCACAACTGTAAGGTTTATCTCCAGTGTGTACTCTCATGTGTCTCTGCAAATCACTATTGTCACTAAATCCTTTCCCACATAAACCACAACTGTAAGGTTTCTCTCCAGTGTGTATACTCATGTGTCTCTGCAGTTTACTACTTTCAATAAATCCTTTCCCACATGAACCACAACTGTAAGGTTTATCTCCACTATGTAGCCTTATGTGTTTCTGCAAGCTACTATTGCCACTAAATGCTTTACCACATGTATCACAACTGTAAGGGTTATATCCAGTGTGTAGCCTCATGTGTGTCTCCAAGGTAAACTTGTAACTAAATCTTTTACCACATGTATTACAACTATATGCTTTATATCCAGTATGTATCCTCATGTGTCCCTGCAAGGTACTATTGTTAATAAATCCTTTACCGCATATATCACAACTAAAGGGTTGATCTCCAATATGTATCCTCATGTGATTCTGTAGGCTAAAATTGGCACTAAATGCTTTACCACATGTATCACAATTATAAGGTTTATCACCAGTATGTATCCTCATATGTGACTGCAATTTACTACTTTCACTAAATTCTTTACCACATGTACCACAACTGTAAGGTTCATCTCCAGTATGTATCCTCATGTGTCTCTGCAAGGAACTATTGTCACTAAATCCTTTACTGCATATATCACAACTGGGAGGTTGATCTCCAGTATGTATTCTTACATGTTTTTGTAGGCTACACCTATGGTTAAATCTTTTACCACATGTAACACAACTGTATGGTTTATCTTCAGTATGTATTCTCATGTGTATGTACAAGTTACTACTCCGAGAAAATCTTTTACCACATGTACCACAACTATAAGGTTTATCTCCAGTATGTATCCTCATGTGTGTCTGTAAGGTAAACTTGACACTAAATCTTTTACCACATGTATCACAACTATAAGGTTTATCTCCAGAATGTATCCTTTTGTGAATCGTAAGGTTACCACTATGTTTAAATCTTTTACCACATGTATCACAACTATAAGGTTGATCTCCAATATGTATCCTTATGTGTCTGTGTAAATAACTATTCTGAGAAAATCTTTTACCACATGTATCACAACTATAAGGTTTATCTCCAGTATGAATCATCGTGTGTTTGTGTAGGTAAATATTCTGAGAAAATCTTTTACCACATGTATCACAACTATAAGGTTTATCTCCAGTATGTATCCTCATGTGGGTCTGCAGGCTTTCATTGTCATTAAATCCTATACCACATGTATCACAACTATAAGGTTTATCTTTAGTATGTAGTCTCATGTGTTTGTGCCAATCACTATTATGAGAAAATCTTTTGCCACATGTATCACAACTATAAGGTTTATCTCCAGTATGCATCCTCATGTGACTGTTTAAGGAACTTTTCTGAGAAAATCTTTTACCACATGTATCACAAATGTAAGGTTTATCTCCAGTATGTATCCTCATGTGACTGTTTAAGTAACTTTTCTCAGAAAATCTTTTACCACATGTATCACAACTATAAGGTTTATCTCTAGTATGCATCCTCATGTGACAGTGTAGGGGACTATTCCCAGAAAATCTTTTACCACATGTATCACAAATGTAAGGTTTATCTCCAGTATGTATCCTCATGTGACTGTTTAAGGAACTTTTCTGAGAAAATCTTTTACCACATGTATCACAACTATAAGGTTTATCTCCAGTATGTATCCTCATGTGTCTGTGTAAGGAACTATCCTGAGAAAATCTTTTACCACATGTATCACAACTATAAGGTTTATCTCCAGTATGTATCCTCATGACTGTGTAAGTAACTATTTTGAGAGAATCTTTTACCACATGTTTCACAACAACAAAGTTTATCTCCAGTATGTATCCTCACAGTCTCTCCAAGTTACTATTGGAACTAAATCCTTTACCACAACTATAAGATTTATTGCCAGCATTCATCCTCATATGTGTAAGGTACTTTTCAGACCAAATTCTTTACTATATGTGCCAACAACTATAAGATTGATCTCCTGTACATAGGCTTATGTAACTATGTCTGTTGGTTACTCTTCTCACTTAATCATCCACGACAGACATCACATCTGATAAGTTTATCCTTAATATTTGTTCTTACCTATTCTTTTAATTCCTACTATATCCTTTAATCACATATTAAAAATCAAGATGAATCTCCAGTAGGTGTAACTGACCTACAAATAGAAATATTTCATTGTTCATCAAAGTTTCCCACAATGAGCTAAATAATCATATACAGTGCACCATCGATCAGACAAAATACATGTAGTTGACTAATTTTATGAATTAACTAAAGACTCATCTGAGTCTGTATCGCTCAACTGGTTTACATCCACACATGTCACAATATTTATATTTAATATTTTCAAAGAACTAG
The DNA here is from genome assembly GCA_028566555.1 of Lithophaga nigra. Lineage (NCBI taxonomy): Eukaryota > Metazoa > Mollusca > Bivalvia > Mytilida > Mytilidae > Lithophaga > Lithophaga nigra. The sequence continues at coordinate 9,281 of JAOXYJ010148461.1, forward strand.
AGGCTCACCTGAGCCTATATTGCTCACCTGGTTCTAAACTGACCAATTCTAAAGCCCTTCAAGTTTACTTCCCATAGGGTCCAATGTTAAACAATGTTCCACAATGGTGGTCATCCTGGAATTCCAATTTGCATCAAAATGAAAGTTTGGTAAAAGACCTTCCACTGATTATTTATGGACATGGTCAGCTTCAAATGTTGTAGTCATTTCCAAGAAGATCTTCAAGTGTATTTCCCATAGGGTCCAATGTTAAAATTTGTGCCGCCGTGGCGGCCATCTTGGATTTCGGATTGGCACCAAAAACACCATTTTGGTAAAGGACCTTTGAATGAACATTTATGGATATGTTTAGCTTCAACCGTCATAGCTGTTTCCAAGAAGAAGATCTTCAAATGTATTTCCCATAGGGTCCACTGTTAAACTTTGTCCCGCAGTGGCGGCCATCTTGGATTTCAGATTGACACCACAAACACCGTTTTGGTAAAGGATCTTTCAATGAACATTTATGAATATGTTTAGCTGCCATAGTCGTTTCCAAGAAGAAGATCTTCAACTGTATTTCCCATAGGGTCCAATGTGAAACTTTGTCCCACGGTGGTGGCCATCTTGGATTTCAGATTGGCACCAAAAATACCATTTAATAGTCTATTAAGTTTTGTGTAACCCAGTCCTGAATTTTTGGTAAAGTTAAAAAAAAATAGACTGTTTCCTTTGACATAACAAGAGTTTGACTAAATCAATTAACAAGGCTTTCCTATGGCATGTCAACTGTCCAGTATTGACAAGGTCAAAAAAGTCAAAATTTCCAACAAGATAAAAATATTATATACAGAGGTATATACACATGGTAGGAAAACTGTACATGTTGTGATGACAGTAACAAAGGGATCCAAATTATGTCACACTATACAGGTATGACAATCAAATAACAATATACCTATATACATGGTCTATTACAGATTTATGTGACTATATGACTAGCGTTCACAAAATATTATAACATATGAATAACTAGCTCAACTCATGGAAATACAATAAGCTAGTAACTGACTTGGTCATCCTTCTCTGTCTTACCAATATGAGATGGATCAGAAAGGTATTTAACTTCAAATTATATCTCTCTCAAAACATAAATAAAACACAAGAAACAAGCAACAACACCAATATTTTGTAAGTGTCAGAGTGCATTAATATTTATTTATATGTAACAAGTCAAAATACTGTGTAAGTTACAAGTTTAAATATCAAAATTAAAATTAAATTTACCAAGTATGGCCAATAATGGTAGGCATCTGTCAGTAGAAAAATTAACAGTTGTATTGAAATTTTTAAATGTAAGACATTTTCATGTTTCTTTCATTTGTACATTTTCTTAAAATTTTTAAAGCTTCATCTGTTCTTGATTTGCACTTACTATTTCTAGAAATTAAAATACTAAATTTCATTTTCAATAGTCTCCATATAGTAATGTCTACAACATCTGAAATCATATGAAGTAGCCTTTTCAATTCAATTAACTTACATGATTGAATCAAGGGAGTGTATCATTTCAACTTTCTTAGACAATCTTATTAGGA
>JAOXYJ010148571.1:3016-17587 GCA_028566555.1 Lithophaga nigra
AGAATGTGTGTGATCACCATCCCGCCTGGCCTATGTCGACCGTACTTGCTGCTCCTGGTTCGGATTTCCATTAGCATGTACTTGGATTCTTTCATTTGTATCAGTAGTTGTCTGATGTCTGAACTGATTTCCAGGTTGTTCATCTACAGGTTGCTCCTGTGGAATAAATCGCCTCCCATTTACATACAGTTTATCTGCTACAAGATAAGCATGGTTACCTTTGTCTCTTAGCTCTTTCATAACAGGAACAAGCTCTCTCTTCCTGTTACTGATTTCCTGGGGGTATTGTTGGTATACTTTAAAAGGTTTATCGACTAATGTTGTACGTGCTGCTTCAAGTACAGCCTCCTTATCCTTTGCGTACACAAATTTTGCAACAATACTTGGAACTCTGCGATCCCTGCGTGGACGTAATCTGTGGACATTGTGAAATTGAATATCTGATTTGAGTTTCATCTCATCTTTCAAAAAATCCTTCAAAACAGCCTCCGTATTTTCTTTAGCCTCAGGACTGGCCCGAACCTCTTTTACATTCTCAAATATTAAATTATACTTCATTGACCTTGTTTGCTGATCAAGAAAAGTGTCATGGATTTCTTTGGTCGCAGCAACGAGTTCATTTTTAGCCATTTCAAGATTGTTTATACGAAAGTGAAAGTCTCTCATATCTAGGTCGTTGGTGTTCAGTTTATTTTGATGTTCAATTACAGACCGTTTTATTTGCGTCATCTCCAGTTCCATTGAATCAAATTTCAACTCCATGTTTCTGAGGCGATCAGCTATCCCATCAAGAAGATCAAGTTTTGCAAGTTTACTTTGAATGTCACACAAAATTAACGCAATGTTTTGTTGACCTGGGCCTTGTCCTTGACTTTGACATAAACCGGAAATTGGTTGAGGTGCGTTCGTTTGTATAATTGGCTGAGGAATCGGGGTCGATGTGTGCATATGTGTACCCAATTGTACATTTTGCATATTTTGCATATTAGAAACGGGTGGCGATCCATTTGCAAGAAGCGAATGTGGACCATAAAGAGTCTCATTTGCATTTTGCACTGCATATGTTATATTGCTCATCTGAGATTGGGGTGTACTCGACATACTTGACTGTGAACTACTGACTCTTTTCCTTTTATTTCTTGTATGGCCCATAAAATCATCTATAAATGGTTTATACGAATGTCATACATACTGTTCTGTTGAAACACCATGACGAGACACACAAATAACACCAAAGTTTATCAAAGAAACATAAAAATCTACGTCACATCACACACACAACCATCTCTGTCCGCCATATTTTCCAGGTTTCTGTGGTACAGTCTAGCCAGTTTAACAACTCCACCCCGAAATGCTTTTCTACACATTTTAAATAACACTCCTACAAAGTTTCATTAACTTCAGATTAGAAAGCTCAAAATACAGAAAGTTCCCCCTTTTTGGTTTCCATTTCAAACAAAAGCTTTAATGTATAACTACACATTCTTATTAAAGTTCATCTGAAGTTTCATACAGATTTGTTCTCTAGTTTACATGAAATCAACACTTAATCATTTTTGGTTCCTTTGGTTTCCACTACAGCAGCAATCATGTGAAAAAAATCAAACTAAAACCCTGAAAGTGAACAATCCAAGATATATTTAATCAAAGTTTGGTATCCATTAGTCCAGTGGAGACAAAAAACTGTCAGTAGGACAAAACTAAGGTACTGTGAGCAGGGCTTACCTTGCTCTTGCATTATACCTAATCCCAGTAGTCAGGGGAAAGTGGGGGGTGGGAGTGGGGGTGTATTGAAACTAGAAGAATGAAATATGCAATTGTAACACATTAATTACATTCAGTATCAAAGATACTACAGGTAGTTCAAAATTTTATACATGAGATATACCTCAGACAGTTTCACTATGAAAGGTCAAGGTCAAAGTTAAGGTCAGAGTGATCTAGTTCTGTTATGCAACACACCATCTTTTCATGATGCTTCAGTTACCCTATGTTGTACAGTCAAAGAGATATGTACCACTCAACACTTTACTATGATACAGTTCAAAGGTCAAAGTCCAGATCACAGCCCCTAGTTTTGGTACACAACAAGATGCAACCAAAATTGGCCACCCTAAGTTCTACAGTAAAAGATTTGCCCCAGACAACATTTTACTATGCTAGATGTCAAAGGCCAAAATCAAGGTCCCATTGACCTAGTTTTGGTTCATGACACAAAGCATTCCAATAAATCACCTGTAAAACAAGTTTCACAACCTAGGTTCTACAGTACAAGCAATATACCCTGAAGAAGGTTTTACTATGATAGAGGTCAATGGTCAAAGTCAAGATCACAGTGACCTAATTTTGGTTATGTAACATGCTGCCTTCCCATGATGCACCCATATACCAAGTTTGATCAGCCTAGGTTCTATGTACAAGAGAAATGCCCAAATGTTCAATTTGATAGAGGTTTAAGGTCAAAGTAAAGGTTACAGTGACCTAGTTTTGGCATGCAACACTCTGCCTTCCCATGATACACCTATTTACAAAGTTTGGTCAACCTAAGTTCCAAAGTCCAAGAGATATGCACTGGACAAGGTTTTACTATGGCAGAGGTCAAATGTCAAATGTCAAAATCCAGGTCATACTGACTTAGTTTTGGTACTTAACATATCAACTTCCTATTGTGCATCCACAAACCGAGTTTCGTCAACCTAGATTCTATGGTACAATATTTATGCCTGGACACGAAATGTGGGACAGACAGATGGAAACAGACAAGGTGACACCTCCATGAAACTATGTTTGTGTGAGCTATAAAAAGTAGGATGTATGTATTGACAGGCAGAATCGGAGGAGCAACAGGCAACAGGAATCCCATATACCTATTCCTTTGGAAAGCAAGGGTATAAAATAAGGGCTTTTTTCTGGAATTGTTTATACTTAATGACTCTGATGAACTTCAGATGCTATATAATATTATATTACTGGTAGAGGCACATAGTGTGGCAGTTGTGAATACAGCTGGAAGTGTCAAGATTTTTGCTGTTGGTATGGATACATGTACTGATTTTAGAACCGGCACTTATGTTTTTAGCAGAAATTATGAGGGGATGCCCTTGAATCTTCAATTCATAAATCTGAACAATGCTTCTTGCCAAATATAACTCTATTTCTATTAATTGTTTTTAATAACATTCTTAAATGTTTTCCATTGCACATTAAAGATTTCTATTTGAAAACCTCATTTGTGAAAATCTGACAGTTAATGCCAAATATGATATGTAATTAGTCATGGTAAGAACCTTCCAGATAAAATTCTTCCAATTTCATTCATAAGCCACAATGGTTCCAAAGAAGATTAATTAGCATATTTCACATATCATCTAGATGTTCAACAAAGTCCCCAGAAGCAGCCATCTTGAATTTTAGGTCAGTACAAAGAAGTAACAAAACTTGATCAGGACCTTGCAAGAATCATTAAAGTCAAACTGAATTTCTGTAAGTCCTGTAGTTTCTAAAAAAAAAATCTGAAACTTAATTCAGGCAATCAAACCTCAATTTAAGCCCTGGTAGCCATTTTCAGAATTCAAAGCACATGTAACAAAATGTAAGAGCACTTGATCATCACCATCTGAACAACATTTTTCCATGTTTATTTTGAAAGCCACAGTCGTTATGAAGAATTGTTTTGGCAAATTATATTCCCCAGTGGCTGCCTTTTTTCAATATTCCATTAGTCCATAGAAGTATCAAACTTGATCAGGACCTTTTCAGGATTGTTCCTGACAAGTTTCAATTCAATTAGCTATGTAGTTTCTAGAAAAAGACTTTGGTATTTCAGCCATTCAGATCTCACTAGTCTCTAAAAAGTAACTACACTTGGTAACCACCTTCTGAACAACATTTCTACCAATTTCCATTCCATATGCCACATGTTTATGAAAAAGGATTTTTTAAGCACGTTCACAGTCCTATGCTAAATCATGTCCCCTGGTGGTAGCCATCCCGGATTTTTGATCGGTCTCAAAAGTAACAGAATTTTATCAGGACCTTGCAAGGATCATGCAGGACAAGTTTAAATGCATTTCACCCTGTAATTTGTAGCATGATTTTGAAATTTCAGCTAATCTTATCCACAATGGTCCCTTTTTGCCACTAACTAGGACTTCCTATCACTTTAAAAAATGTTGGTCAAGACTTCGAAATCTGTACATATGGCTGTGGCCACCATCCAGGATAACTGATCTACTAATTCAATACAATTCTGAAAATTTGATTCCATTAGGCTCAGCAGTTCTGAAGATTTTATATCTTTTCCAATTTTTGACTGATCAGAGTTCATGGCACCATCCTGGAAATGAAGCAGGTTCATCAGACATAAGTTTGCAAAGTTGATCTAGTGCTTCCAAAGAAGAACATTAAATCATAAAAATTTCATGACAGATGATGGATGTGAAGTAATGGCAACAGCACACATAGCTTTTAGGATTGTGAACAAGCAACAAATGTGATCTCATTATTTACTACAGAAAATCTAGATGAACCTGAACTGAGATGAATATATCACAAGAGATGACTATTTCTCTCTTCCCAATACCAAACTATTCAAAGCATGTACTGTAGTAATCAGCTAATCCATGTGACAAAAGATTCCGATAATAGAGTACAGTATTAGATAACATCCATTATCATAAGTCTGAAATGTTCCTGGATATATCTCAGATAAACTGAATATACAAATTATCAAAAGAAGATATAGAATGATAATTCATAACTGTGTTATCTGTAAGAATGTGTATATCTTAAACTTATATACAGATATAATAATCAATGTAAGTTCAAAAATTGGGTATAAATAAAACTGTGAACATTCCACGAATGTGACTTGAAATGATGGGAAACTTTATGTTTTCCATTTCTAATGAAAACTAGAAATTCTGTGAGCAGGTTCACATAGTATACACTCTCCCTCAATCTACCTAATCCAAGTGGTCAGGGGGAGGGGAGGAATTGAAACTAAAAAAATGACACATGCAAGGGTTAAAAAATTCACTAGCCCGACAGCAGAGGCTAATACTGGTAGATTTACTGATTGTGCAACCAAAAAACACTACCTGATAAGCCTGACAGGCTAGTGTAAATTGTTGCAGGACTGCTGCATTGGAAATCCCCTTTTGCTATTTTTAAGTTTATGTGCAGTTTCACCAATGCTTGCAGATCAACTATTCTTAGTAACATCACCACCAGTATCTGAGTTAGAATATAACAATCAGCAGATCCCAAGACTGAAACTATAAGGAACAAAAATGTCATATACAATCGAGAAAAGCAGAAACAATCTTTTGTTCCCTCATGGACAGAACAATTTCCCTGGGCAAAGTCTACAATCGATGATTTGGAGACGATGTTTTGTGCATACTGCTGTGCTTTTCCTGCACATGCCAATATAAATGTAAATACATGTATCTGTTTTGTACTTTAAAATAGCATCCAAACTTTGCAAAGGATTTCTTCATGTCTGGCTGGACTAGCCATTTTGTTTTTCTGGGCTAGCAGTTCTTTCTGCCAGGCTAGTGGAATCATACCCCACGTAAGTCCTGTGCTAGTGAGCTAAGCTGTCCCAAAAATTTTAACCCCTGATATGCAGTTCTAATACATAGATTACATCAAATATTATCAAAATACAACAAGTAGTTCAAAATTTTACACAAGAGATATAACTGAAACAAAGTTTTACTATGAGAGAGGTCAACGGTGAAAGCAAAGGTCAGATTGACCTAGTTCTGTTATGCATTATATCATCTTTCCATGAAGCTTTTATACACCAAGTTTGGCTATCCTATGTCATACAGTCAAAGATATATGCCCCAGACAACATTTTACTATGATACAGGTCAAAGTCAAGGTCACGGTTACCTAGTTTGGTATGCGGCATGCTGCCTTCCCATGATGCATCCAAGTTTTCAACCTAGGTTCTAGAGTATAAGAGATTTACCTCACTCAAATTTTTATAATGATAGACGTCAACTTTTGGTACCTGACCTTCCCATAATGCACCCATATACCAAGTTTGGTTAACTTAGGTTCTACAGTACAAGACATATGCCCCAGATAGTATGATAGAGGTCAAGGTCATTTAAGGTCACAGTGACCTACTTTTGTAATGAAACACTCTGCCTTACCATGATGCACCCATTTAAAACTTTTCAAAACTTTTAAAACTTGGTTCTGTGGTACAAGAGATATGCCCCAGACAAGGTTTTACTATGGTAGAAGTTAAAGCTCTAAGTCAAGGTTATAGTGATTTAATATTGGTATATGCGACACATCTCCTTCCCATGATGCATCCACATACCAAGTTTATCTAGTTTCTACAGTACAAGAGTACCGGAGGCAAAGTGGGAGGGATGGACAGATGGACTTATGGACAGACAGACACACAAGGTGATTCCTATATACCCCCAAACTATGTTTGTAGAGGGTATAATATGTACTGAAATAGATATTTTATCACCTTCAGGAACTTTTTTTACACAACTTTTGTCTGTATAAGCAAAAGCAAAAATTTGGATTAATCTGGACGGAATTAGAAGTAAGTTATATGACATTCCTCAACTAACAGTGTATGAAGGATTTTTTACCATAGATATTTGATACTACACTTTGATCTGAGCAAAAAAGTGGAGACTTGATGAATTTTATTACTTTACTTTATTGCTAGCTTGTAACATGTACATAAGAAATAACAGATATCAAAATCTCTAAACTGAAAAACCATCTGCTGATTTATCTACCTTGATAACTATTTCCCCTTTTCAGCCCATACTCTAAATGGTAAGGCTACAATCATATACAGAAGATATGTGGTGAAAGCATCATAGAAGCATAAACCAAGTAGCATTTTGTCTTAATCTAAATCAGTTTGAAAGTCAAAACCTAAGAGGATTTTGATATACATTCTCCTCCTTCTAATAACCTTCTCAATAGAGGCTAGCAAAATGAAGTCCTCACCAGGGGTCACTCCTTGTTTTTTAACTTGACTGATAATGTTAATATAAATGAAGCTTCAGTACTAACTTGGTTTGAATCTGTCAAGGAATGAAAGTGCTAAGGTGCTAAAAGTGAAAATTTTGCATTTTTCATCATTTTCAAAAGGCCTGAACTCCATTAATCCTGGCTGAAAAATTCTGGTTTTCGAACTTATGTATACATCATTCATGCAAAATTTAGTTGGAATTGACCAAATAGTTTCAGTGGAGAAGATTAAAATGTGAAACACTGACAGACGACATATGACAACCATGATGGACACCAAGTGATGGCAATAGCTCACATGGTTTTCAGCCAGGTGAGATTAAAATTTTTGTTTGAAAATGGAAATCAATCACACTTTTTCTGATATAAAGCTTCATGTATAAATCTGATTGGAATCCATGCTTATGTGACACCACTAAAATATAACATGTACAGGGTTTTTGGTCCTTTTCCCCCCATTTGCAATGGACATAATTTCTTCAATTGATTTTCTAAAGTTTTTCAAACCTGACCAACCTATTGCTCAAATAAATTTTCAGTATAAAAATAAAGGGCTACACTTACAGTCAATGCAGGATAAGCAACCTGAAGATCTGTCTTAAATTGCAAAACTGTACATTGTTTACATAAACATGCAAAAATTAAATGCAGGATAAGATTACTGCATTAGAGATGAGAGACCATATAAGCCACTTCTCACAAAGAAACCATGTTATGTCACCAAATGTTACTTCATTCATTCTTCAATAGTGAATTTTTTTTTATCCTCAAACTATTTCACTCTGATCCTGAAAACATCTTTCCCTTGTACTGCAGATAATACATTCCCTACGATAACCATGTGATGCCTAACAATATTTTGACTGATACTAAGAACAATAAATAAAGAAGAAAGCAGCATCCACACATACATTTCAACTCATTGTGTCTGATCACTTACATAACCAAGTTCTATTCCACTTGTTTAGTCTGACCTTTCATATCTACAGGCACAAACAACAGAAATTATGAAGATAATAAATGATGGTAACTCCTAATTAATTAACTTCATGTGTACAAGATGACTAGTTCATAAAAGATTTCTACCAGTATAAAAACAGCTGATCGTTGCACAATGAAACAGCATGTTTACATAGAGATCAATACAAAAGCTTGATCACAAGGAAGTTACACCATAAAAGTGATATTGTTTTGATAAGGTACAAAAATAAAAAAAACAAAAAAAAAATCTTCATGCACTTTGGTTTATCCATAAGTCCATATCTATATTATTGGACAGACCTTGATGCAATTCAATTTAGTCCAGAGGTCAACAAAAGCCATTATAACAACTATAGATTTTTTTTTACAGTTCTTCTTCTTACCCCTTTTCCTCTAAATCAAAAGTAATTTTGACCATCTTCACTTATTTCCTTCCTGTGCAATACAAAGACACATGTACCACTTTTCCAACACTGCACAGTTAAATTTCCTAGCTTATGTTCAAATGACTAATGGTGAATATGGTTCACTTAACCTCATGTCAAATATTGCAACAATAAGAAGATTAATGTCACATAACTGAGGAGGTTGTCTTTCTTTCCCCTAAGGACATCATGCAAACAACAAAGGCTGAATTTAAATATTGACCTTTCATCCTAAACAAATTATTAATGGATTACATTTTATCCAGAGACAGGTTATTAATTTATACAATTAATCTTTGTTCACATTATTATATAATCTCATGTTTTGTAAATACTGATTTCTGTAGAAATACTGAAATTACTGTAAAATCAAAATACTGTTGATATTTTTGTATACACTGAAATTAAAAAAAAATAAGGCCACAACAAATTGAAAGTTTGTTTGTCGGAATCGCCTCTTGCTATTTTTTGCTTTTCAAGTTTTTACTTTAAAGGCAAACAAATTCGAATCCTGAGATTTTCTCATGGTTTTATTGCAGATCAAATTAACTTTTTTAACTACCCAATGTTGACATGTAGAATTATCTACCTAAAACTCTACTGATTCACTAGAAAAGGCTCCCATTGCAGATGTTTTGCAATTTAACAGTATGTATAAACCTTACACACCTAATAAGGTACTTCAGTAGCTAAAAATATGTAAATAAATCAATGATGTGATGTATAAAAATAGTAGTTTATCTTCAAAAATTAAAAATAAATTTTGTCAGCCACCTGCTCACTTTCGTCTGAAAAGTCTAACAAACAAATTATTTTTTTGCCGTGGCCTAAAGAGAATTTGTAAACCCAAATAAACTTATCTCTTACTCCCAGAAATAACGTAATAATAATAATTTTTTATCACCTAACAAGAAATCTAGAGAAGTGTGCATAAAATCTGTTTTAAACTTTGAACTTTAAATTACAACAAATTTTGTCGAAGAAAACTTTTTTTTGTTTGTTTTATTCATAGCAATATGAAGAAATCCTATCTATGTTGGGATAATTTGTTAGTGACATAGACTAACAGTTCAAATAGGAAATATTATATAGTACTGTACTTAGAAAAGTAACTAGAAGAATGCAATATTGTTTTCACATAAAGATTTCCTCACACACAAGTTTTTTTTGCATCTTGTTTAATTTTATAAAAAATAACTGTTATGCCTGACAAACTTGATACTTTAATAATCAATATAGTTTATTAATATCATTCAACAGTTCAATAATTTTTGTTAACTCAGTATTTTTCTGTTTTTTCAAGATTTCAAGATTTCAAGATTTTATTTATTAAACTTAGGCACATATCTTGTGCAACATAAGCATACAAAATCAAACATATAACATATATACATATTAAGAAAATATGGGGGACAGAGATGACAATCATACTAACATAAACAACATACATTTATAATGTTAAATATAGTCTTAATAAATTAAGTATAATCTTAATGACTTTCAGAAACTTAGCTATTTAAACATTTTACTTATGTTTTTTAGGAAAATTGATAAATTTTTCAAAAGCTCAATGTGACACATAGATAACAAACCAGCCATCTTAATAATATTACAGTTAGTTACATAATAATTTGGTATATATTTATTCCTAAGTTCTACTATTTGATGATTTGAACAAATAAACAAGTAATGGAATTCATCACCAATAACCCCTTCAGTGCATTTAGTACAAACTCTTTCCTCTCTATTAATTTTTCGCCAACGCCCTGTTTCTATTGGAAATCTCATATTACTTGCTCTTAATTTTGTCAAATATATTCTATACTTGTAATCGAGTTTCAGTAAATATGGTTCTAAAGCAAATTCTTGTTTAAAAATAGTATAAAAATGCCCCCTGGAGGATTCTGAAATTTGACTTCTCCATTTTTGCATAAACTGATCCTGTAACCTATGTTTAACATATGTCTTAATCCAATTAACATTAACTTGCATTTGGTTTGAAAATATAAAACTCATACCTATTTCATCAAAAATATTTTTGATATGTTCAATCCATTTTAGGCCATTATTACCATTCAAGTATAAATTGTACATAAGACTATAAACTTTAGATGAGAGCTTATTACTGGTTAACAATCTACTCCAGAAACATAGCATTCTACATTTAATTGTTACATCTAATGGATATCTACCAAGTTCACCATAAATATAAAAATTTGGAGTACTTATTCTTACATTAAGGATTCTTTTCATAAACTGTAAATGTATTTTCTCTAAATTGTCATTTTTTCCAAAACCAATAACTTCACAACCATATAACAATATAGGTGTAACTAAGGAATCAAATATTTTCAACTGTAAATCAATAGGCAGCTTTATATTTCTTATTTTATAATATACTGCATACAAAGCTTTTTGTGACTGTTCTACCAATTTTTTCTTTGCTAAATCAAATTTTCCAGTGTAATGAAATAAAATACCTAAGTATGAATAGTTCTCTATAAAATCTATCTCCTGATTATCAACTTTAAATTTCTGTAAATTTGTTAGTTTTCGACTTGAAAATATTATTGTTTTTGTTTTGTTAATATTAATTTCCAGTTTCCACAATTTACAGTAATCATTAAATATATTTAACATATTTTGCATACCCTCATAAGTCTCAGATAATAACACCGTATCGTCGGCATATAATAAAATATATATTTTCATATACATATCCAATAATTCCTCACATTTTTCATCAACCATAGTCAAAGTTGAAATATTATGTTCTTCAAAGAATTGTTCTAAATCATTTATAAATAAAGCGAACAGAAAAGGGGATAAGTTTTCCCCTTGTCTCACACCTATATTACATGAAAAATATTGTGAATACATTCCCTCTTTTCTAACACAAGACTTTATGTTACTATACATATTTTTTATAACATTAAAACATTTGCCTCTTATATTACATTTAAGCATTTTTGTCCATAGGCAAGCTCTTCTGACCTTATCAAAAGCTTTACTGTAGTCTACAAAGGTGCAGAAAAGTTTCTTTTTCTTCAATAGATACAAATTAATTAATAATTGCAAAATGAAAATATTATCTAATGTAGAGTGAAATTTCCGGAACCCAGCTTGCGCTGGAGAGATAAGACTGAGCTCCTCATCAAACAACTTAAGTCTCTTATTTAATATACTCGTAAATACTTTCCCAAAGCAGCTTACTAATGTTATTGATCTATAATTATTCGGGTCCCTAGGATTCCCTTTATTTTTAAAAACTGGACATACAATTCCTATTACCCATGCTTCTGGAATAACTCCACTATCAAGTACCAAGTTGAAAATTTTCTCATAAAGAGGAAGCATATATGGTATAGTATATTTTATGTATTCATTTCTAATACAATCCATACCTGATGCTTTCTCGTTAGGCAAGTTTTTCACAACATCTTCAATTTCAGAAGAAGTAATGTAACTATTTAATATTCGATCAGCTATATCAAAGTCAACATCAGAATTTTCATCAATTTCCGTCTCATTTTCGTCACAACTATTTAATTCTTTAAAATAGTCATAGAGTTCTTCCAAAGGTATATCAACAGTAGATTGTTTTTTATTAGTACATCTATTTATGATATCCTAGAATTTTTTAGGATTTGATGCAGAGGCCTGTCTTATCTCTTTAGAGATTTTTTCTTGATAGCGTTGAAAAGCTAAATTTAATTCTAGTTTGTATTCACGGCTTGTAATATTCAAAGTGGTTCTATTAACTTCATTTTTATGAAGATTATATACTTTTCTGGCTTTGTGAAACCTTTTTCTTTTCAATTTACAATTGTTATCAAACCAGGGAGTGTAATGATGAGAACTTGTTTTGGGTTGATTCTTTTTATATTTATTATGGGATACACCAAAAACCTTTTTAGCAGATTCATCAAAAATCTGTCCTAAAGTATCTACAACAGAGTTCATATTATCAACATTTATCAATTCACCATTTGTATGTTTTTGTTGTAGAGTATCTAATAAATCTGAGACTTGTTGCAGTCTTTGGTCATTTGAAAAACAATTAATAAAATCTTGCAATTTCTCATTATCCCATTTTGACGCTCGCAAATTCTCATCATTCTCATAGTTTTTCTCAGTTTGTCCTACATCAAAAAATTTCTTTACATTTGATTGTAATTTAATATGAAGCTGTTTATGGACATCTGAAAACAATGGTGAAAATTCTTTAATTTCAAATTCTACAATATATGAGAATAATTTTGATGATGCTATAAAATAATCTACAATTGAGGTATTATGACAGGTACATTCTCCAATAAGTTTGTCTTTACCTTTTCTTCCATTTACAATATAAATATTATTTTTCCTACATATATCAAGTAACTGATGACCATATGTATTTGGCCTACATGTACATGCACTATTTCTGTGTAAAGGTACACCCAATTTAACCAAATTTTCATAATCATACATATAACTAATTAGATCAATATCTTCTTCTAAATCAAAAATATTAAGAAGCGATTCATCAGTTTCAACAAAATCTGGCAGTTTTCCAGTTTTAGCATTGAAATCCCCCAAAAGTCCTATATGTTCATCAGAATTTCTTAATGTAAATATATCAGATTCAATTTCAACAAAAGCATCTAGGGATGTATATTTAGTATTTTCAGGAGGAATATAAACACATCCTAATACCAAATTATTATCAAAATTTAAAATTTGTTTGTCAATTTTTAACCACTGAACATAGTCAGATTCTGTGTCTAAAAAATATAAATATTGTTTGAGTTCTTCTTTATAAATAATTATAGTACCACCAGATTTTTTCTGACAATTTTTTCTATGTTTGATTTTATAGCTATAACCATGAGGTAATATTAGCTTATCATATTCATCTGTTTTAGTTTCTTGTAAAAATAGAAGGTCATATGATTTAATCAACTCAAAAAAATCAGGATTCAAAAGTTTTGATACTAGTCCACATACATTAAGACAACAAATATCTATTTCAGATTTTATTACAGTGTTTTTAGAATGTGTGTGATCACCATCCCGCCTGGCCTATGTCGACCGTACTTGCTGCTCCTGGTTCGGATTTCCATTAGCATATGTCTGTTTTCTAAATTGTATCCAATGACACCCCCGACAAACCAAAATGGCTGCTGTTACTATAAATAAAACATAGGCATAAAAGGCACATAATGAACTTTTTTGCAGAAACTTTTGATGCTATTTTAAGCAAATGCTGGTAAAATAGTCATGTATTGGTCCATTTCAAAATTGGATTCATCATCCTTGAGCATGAACACCAATATGGCCTCCATTACTAAAAATAGAAAGTATGAAAAATACTATAAAAATTGTTTTAAATAATAGAGTGAGCAGATTTGTACAGTTAATGACATGGATAGCTCATACATGATTCTCTCCGAAAATAATTTTTAATGACCTTCATTGAAAATTTAATATTGCCACCACCATTTAATTTTGTTCACAAAGGATCATTTGGGCAAAGAATTTCAAATATGTATCCAATTACCCCCACCAACGCATTAGTATATCTGCTGTTACTATAAATAGAACGTAAGGGTATAATGCATACAATGAATTTTTTGTAGAAACTATTGTTGTTGTTTTAATCAAATGTTGGTACAATGGTATTGTATTGATCCCCTTTCAAAACTTAGTGCAGATGGTTCCTGTATAGCCATCGTTACTACAAATAGAAAAGTTTAAAAAAAATTATATTAAATAACAGAGTGAGCAGATTTATACAATTAATGACACAGATAGCTCATATTTGGTTCCCTACAAAAATAGCCACTTATGACCTTTGTCAAACATTCAATATGGCCGCCACTGTTAAATTTTGTTTACACAAAGGAGCATATGGGCAGAGATTTTCAAAATCTTCTCTTAAACCAATACACCAATTTTGTTCAAACTTGGTGACAATTATCCATAGGGTGTATAGTTTCTAATTTATATTCGATGATCCAACCAACTAACCAATATATCTGCCCTTGCCTAAATAGAACATAGGGGTTAAAACGAATATAATGAAGTTCTCTACAGAAACTGTTGATTTTATTTAACTAAATGTTGGTAAAAAGGAGTTGTCTTGGTGCCTTATTAAAATTTA
>JAOXYJ010148683.1:0-10853 GCA_028566555.1 Lithophaga nigra
CACTGATAACATTAAAATCTACGAACCCTGAGAGAGTTTTGGTTTATTTATATCGGCCTGAGGAAACCCGATTACATTTTGGCGCCCAACGTTGATGTTTTCACCTGTGCTAGCAATACCCGGATAATTGAGGACGTCCCCGACTTATTTTTAGACTTTATACGTCACACTTCCGGAAGTCGATGTCAACATGTGGAACGACAACAACATGAACTTGATGGTGAATCTACACATCAGAATTCATTTGTTTTGAAGTTTATCTTCGATGGAATGGTAACTATTATACATGTTGCATGTTTGTTGTCATGTGTATGTGATGTTTCATTGAGTAATTTGTCAGTTTATGTACTTTATATGTGAAACTTGTTTATTTGTGTTTATGAAAAAACTTTGATTCATTTACACGATTTTGTATAGACAATTGAAACTTGAGGTACATTGTTGAAGTAACGCAAATTAGTTCGAGACATAATTTATTCAGATACCATTGAGTATTCACGTTGATAGTGAGACACATTGATACTTTGTTGCATATATAGCTGTAACTGAACATAGTTTGTTGTCAGACCTTACCCACATCTACACTTATACCCCCCCATGTGAGGTCAAAGGTCAACCGGAAGTGAAGATGTAAGCATATCCTGTTATAGTAAGATATACATAGGGTGATACAGTTGTAGTTACAGAACTACAGGTAAATAATTTGTTGTTTACATACACACATACACTTAGGGTGTACCACTTAAAACATTTTTACACACTTTGATAGTCAAGTTTGACTTTTGTACGAGACTTTGAAGTTTGATTTGATTTATTGCATTTGACTGCCAAACCTTATCACAAGTAGTCGAGTACAGTTACTTGGTTGAGTTGACATACACTACACATTTATAAATATTTTTGTGCGACTTACATAGAAAGAGACATTGTCCTTATAAACGCACTTTACTAATTGTGTATTATACTACTATGGCATAGAGTTATACATTGTCATTGCACATAGAGACATTACTTTGATACATTGTTGTGTGTGTTAGTATACATGTTATATGTAGTGTTTGTCTTTGTGTTAGTACTTTGAAATTGTGATCGTATATTTTCACGTATTGTGTAGTTGTGTACAAATATGTGTTGTGATATGTGTTTGTAATATTTTGTGTGTGTGTACTGTGTTGTATACCTCATTGTGTTGTATTACATTGAGTATATTTAAATTTTGACATATAACTTGAAGTAAATACTTGATAAATTAGCATATTAAATAGGAATATAGGAAGGGTACAGTAGTGTTGTGAAAATGACTACCTTCTAACCAGTGTATCACCTTAACAGTACTAACTATTCCTACCCTCACCACCTTGATACCTTAATCCATTGACACTTTGTGATCTGACTTAACATTCTATCTTACTTTGGAGTCAGTATAGTTTTGTATTTGGTGCTAGGGGAGGTAACTATAGTTAGGTGAAGTTGATTGTTGACAGGTCTGGTGATCGTTGTGCTGCTTATAGTTGGTTTGTTTTGCCTACACTTGGTTGTATACTTGCCATAATTTGTGTTTAATAATTTAGTATTAGTTATGCTATATTAATACACTAGTTTTTCATTTTCATTTTGAGTCAAGTTGTAAACGTACAAGCTTTACAACTTGTATCCAAGTTTAGGTACTGCTTCCAGTAGGTAAGCCTTTGTGATTATACTTGTACTGTATTATTAATCTATTTTCTCTTTATTCACAAATCGTGCTAACATGTATTAGTTTGGATTATTTTCAGAAATTTTGTTCTGTATTTTAGGTACAATTAACATTTTGCTTTATTTTGTAGATATACTAATTGTATCTTGTATATTTCAGGCATTTAGTATTTGATATTCATGTTTTTCTGAATTTCAGTTACATTGATTAGTTTTCTGTTTTCAAAGATACTTATTTGTATTTTTTTTTTCTACTTCAGATAGAATTATTTTATTTCTGGTTTCAGAAACTGACTTATTGACTCTATTTTGTTTTTGCTAGAGTTATCTCCACTTAGACCACTTTGCAATTTTTAATATTACATTTTGTATTTCTTGTAGATAATTTACATTTATTTCAGAGGATGTAGTTACTGATTACTTCTTTTGAACTGATTTAAATTTCATTTTTCTTACTTTATTTCAGATATTGTCTTAGTTTATATTTCAGATTGCACTTTATTTGTATTTATTGTAGAATGTGACTTGTCTGGAATTTGACATTACCATATTTTTATATTTGTTTGTAGAATTTAGTATTCCAGATTTTCATTTATTTATTTTTCATTGTAGATATTATTTAATTGAACTTATATTGATGTAGGTTCATTCCATTTATATTGATTGTAGGTTATTAACTTGTCATTTCATTGATTGTAGGTTATTAATTTGTCTTTTCATTGATTGTAGATTATTGTGATAGTATTTTTGTGATTTTTGTCATATTTGCTAACGTTTTGACTTTATTTGTAGATATTTACTTTTCATTTTCAGGTTATATTTTCACATTTAATCTCTCTATTTATCCTTAGATATAGATACTTTGGGAAATTGATTGTTTATTTATTTCCTTTTTCAGATTACGCATTTGAATTATTGTTTTTCATCTTGTTATTTCTTCTTTATAGGTGATTTTCATTAATTTTGAAATTATTTTGCAGATCATATTTTCTATTTATTTCAGAATTTGTGTTTGAATTTCTTTCAGATACATTATTTTCCAGGTATTTCTTTAAATTTCAGATAGTTTACTAATACATCAATCTATTTTTCTTGTAGAATCTTTTCCATTTTAGGTTTATTTACTTATGAACTAACTTGATTTTCAGATTTTTGTTCATTGTAGGTTTATATTAATTTACTTTGACTTTTTCTTTAGCATTTATTTTTCATAGTTTGTATTTATTCCAGAAATTTTCTTTCGTTTCAGAAATCTTTAATTGATTTATTGATTTCTATTGTGTTCTATCATTTGTAGGAAACTTTTTGTTTATTTCAGGACATTGAAACTTGCATTTATTTCTGTTTATTTCAGACTTAACGTTTTCCATTTTATTTCAGAAATGTTCTAATTTTTGCATACATTTCTGTTGTATTTCAGATATTTTTCATTTTTCAGATCTTTTGATTTCATAGTTACAGGTATTTTCTGATTACTTTTCAGATATTTTGCTTTGCACTAATTTACTTTTGTTGTAGCTTATTTCCATTTATTTGTAGATAATTTTCACTTATATTTGTTTATCTTGCAGAATACTTTATTTTTCTTGTAGGATATTTGGTTTATATTTCTTGCAGGGTTAATTTATTTTCTTGCAGGGATAGTTTATTTTCTTGCAGGGATACTTTGTTTATTTCTTGCAGGGATAGTTTGTTTATTTTCTTGCAGGGATACTTTGTTTATTTCTTGCAGGGATACTTACTTTATGTTTCTTGCAGGTCACTAATAGTTTATTTTCAGATCATTTTTCTTACATTTTGATTTGATTACATTGTTTTTCAGACTATTTTGTATTTAATTTCAGATATTACTTACATTCTTTTAGATTTCAATTGTATTACAGGTTCATTTATTTCAGACTTTTGCATTTCTTTTCAGATTGATATTAACATTGTCATCTATTTTCTCTCTGATTCCAGATTATAGTTTCCATTTGTTGTAGATTTTGCTTTTCATTTATATTGTAGATATTTTCATTTATTGTAGATAATTTGAATTCATTTCAGAGCATATATTTTTTTTTCTGAATTTTCATTTCAGATAGTGCTTGATTTCTGAATTTTGTTTTCAGAGTTTATATTTAGTTAGATTTATACATAGTACATTTAACATCATGGCCACAAACCTTTCACCGGAGGATATAAAATTTCTAGAGCTACTTAAGAAGGAGGTTAAGGAGGCACCTAAAGGAGGAGAAACTAAGGATTTGAAGGAATGGATGAAAAGATATCTCGCTGCTAGTGGAGAACTTGATCCAAAGATGGAGGACACTAAAGAAGATGAACCAGAAACCCCAACAAGGCCAGCAAGGGCAAAGGAATTCTTCACTCTACCTAAGATGAGAGATCCACCCAAAATATCACCTTTCTCAGGAAGTAACAACAAAGGAGAAGCCAAGTATGAACTCTGGAGATATGAGGTGTGTGGACTCATGGCAGATAAGATATACAGTCCAGAGAATGTCAGCTATGCTGTTCGGAAATCGTTAAAAGGAGATGCAGGAATGATTGCGATGCACCTTGGTCCAACAGCTACCATACCGGAGATACTCCATAAACTGGACAGCATATATGGAGATGTTGAAGGAAAAGAGGACTTACTAGCAGAGTTCTACAGAGCGAGACAAGATGATGATGAGACAGTCACAAAATGGAGCTGTAGATTGGAAAACATCATTGGAAAGGCAGTTGCGAAGGGAGTTGTCAACAAGAACAGTGCCAACGACATGCTCCGTTCCATGTTATGGACTGGATTAAAGACAGAACTCAAGGAGATATCCGGCCATAAATACGATGCTATCAAGGACTTCGATGAGCTTCGTATAGCCCTAAGACACATCGAAAAGGACCATGAAGAGAGGAAAGCTGCACGCAAACCTCAGACTGCCAAGTCATCAGTACCATCTGATAAAACCACCAGTGAGATGGATGAGTTCAGAGGCATGATCCAACAACTGACAGCCAGATTTGACAGATGGGAAAGTGGTGGACATCAGAGCAGAGGGTTTGGAAGGAACAGAGGAACCTCTAGAAGAGAATATGCCAGACCAAGGTGGGAGAACAGACAACAACAACAGTCAACACCAGCGACACCGAAATGGGGTAACCAACCACAACAACAATCGACATCAGCAACACCAAGTAAGGGAAAGAAGAAGATTGTTTGTTACCGGTGCGGCCAGGAAGGACACATGAAGATTGGTTGTGCCAATCCTCCCAACATGTACAGGAAGGATTTAAACCCGAAGAAGCCTATGGAGTAGGACCATCGGTAGGCTTGACATCTTCGACATCAGGTCCTAACAACACTGGAAATACATCAGCACCACCTGGACTTTTTGGACGGCCAACCGAAACAGAAGTTGTACTGAATGGGACCTTGGTGAAAACTCTGCTTGACACAGGATCAACAGTGTCTACCATCAGCCACTCTTACTTTACCAACAACATGCCAGCAGTTGAACTTCAGGACATCAATACCATCTTAGATATAGAGTGCGCAGGAGGACAACAATTACCATATGAAGGATTTATAGAAGCAGAAATACAGTTACCACACCAGGATAACACCTACCCATGCATACTTCTTGTCATCCCTGATAGTAACTACAATGCACAAGTACCTTTACTACTGGGCACCAATACCTTGTATCCAGTTATGAGTAACATCAAGGAACAACATGGTGAAAAATTTCTACAATCCTGCAACTTGTCAGCACCATGGTACTTAACATTTCGCACCATCAAAATGCAAGATAAAGAGCTGGCACGTAACAACGACAGACTAGCAATAGTGAAGAATGCACTGAAGACTCCGGTTACCATCAAACCGAACACCTTTACGGAGATTACGGGATACCTTGACAAGGAGATACCATACAGTACTACTCCTGCTATGCTTCAGTCTTGTGTACTTCAACCTAACTGGAGAGATCTTGAGATTGAACCAGGACTGATACAGTACACACATGGGAAAAATGGAATAGTGAATGTACAGATTGCCAATGTTACTACCAGGACCATCACCATCCATCCTAAGGCAGTAATCTGTGAAGTACATCCTGTTACCATTGAGCCCAAGAAAGAAGAGATTGCATCATCTTCATCTTCATCAGTACTTGACCAAGTAAAGATAACCCAGAGTGATCTTACTGAGGACCAGCTAGCCACTGGAGTTAGCCTCATCAAGTCTTATGAAGACATCTTTGCCAAGGATGATTGCGACATTGGCCACACTACGGTTAAACACCGGATTGACTTACTCGACGAGAAGCCATTTAAGCAGAGATATAGGCGCATTCCACCGGCCATGTATGACGAGGTTAAAGATCACATCCGTCAACTACTCTCTGCTGGTGCCATCAGACCATCACACAGTCCCTGGGCTTCGAATGTAGTACTCGCCAGGAAGAAGAATGGTAAACTTCGTCTCTGTGTGGACTATCGACAACTGAATTTGGTTACCAAGAAGGACAGCTACAGTCTTCCACGAGTTGAGGAGTTACTGGATAGCCTTGCCGGAAGTACCTTTTTCAGTACTGTTGATATGAAGAGCGGGTACCACCAAATAGAGATCTTGGAGGAACACAAGGAGAGAACCGCATTTACGGTTGGACCCTTAGGGTTCTACGAGTACTCTCGGATGCCATTCGGATTGACCAATTCACCTGCTACGTACCAACGGATGATGCAGGAGTGCTTATCAGATCTACACCTTAAGATTTGTTGCATTTTCATCGACGATATCATTATTTTTGGGAAATCGTACGAGGAACACCTGCATAATCTCCAACTGGTCTTCGAAAGATTGCGACAAGCCAACCTGAAGTTAGCACCTGACAAGTGTTCTTTCTTCAAGAGAAAGGTAACCTACGTTGGTCATGTTGTATCTGCAGAAGGGGTGGAGATCGATCCAGACAAGACTGCTAGAGTCGTGAATTGGCCCAAACCTACCAATCCAGAGGAAGTTCGACGATTTCTTGGTT
Organism: Lithophaga nigra; assembly: GCA_028566555.1. Lineage (NCBI taxonomy): Eukaryota > Metazoa > Mollusca > Bivalvia > Mytilida > Mytilidae > Lithophaga > Lithophaga nigra. Next base: position 6,720 of record JAOXYJ010148683.1, read on the forward strand.
TCGTCGGCTATTTTCGACGCTTCATTAAAGACTTCAGTAAGATCAGCAAGCCTTTGACCCAGTTGATGCCGCATACTGGAACCAAGAAATCTAAGATAAAGAAGCAGCAAGAACCATGGGAATGGGGAACAGAACAAGATGAAGCATTTGAGAAGCTGAAACAACACCTGGTGACTGCGCCCATACTTGGATATGCCATTAGCGACAGACCGTTTGAGCTTCATACAGATGCTTCCGGCACCGCACTAGGAGCTGTTCTGTACCAAGAACAAGACGGTGTGAAACGAGTGATCAGTTATGCCAGCAGGGGATTGACCAAGTCTGAACGGAGATACCCACCACACAAGCTGGAATTTCTTGCGTTAAAGTGGGCAGTCTGCGACAAGTTCAGAGACTACTTGTATGGCACCAAGTTCACCGTCTTGACAGACAATAACCCCATGACATATGTGTTGACTACTGCAAAGCTTGATGCTACTGGACATAGATGGCTGGCTGCTTTAGCATCATTCGATTTCAAGATCCTCTATCGTCCAGGAAAGAACAATGCAGATGCGGATGGACTTAGCCGTATGCCGCAGCCTGGTACTGATTCCACCAATCGAGAAGTCATCTCCATCGACTCAGTGCAGGCAATCTGCAATTCAAGCCTTCCCCGTTCTTATGTGGAGAGTTTGGCTGTGAATCCAGACATGCTACCATCAGATGATGACGAACTTGTTGATGATGACATTGTGGATTGGGCAGCAGCGCAAGCCGTGGACCCAGTCATACATCCATTTGTAAAGTGCGTCACTGAAGGGAGAAAGCCGACAGCTGCGGAAGTTGGGACTACGCCACTTCTTCGTCAGTTTGGTCACCTCCGAGTCAGGGATGGCGTACTTTACCGTGAAGTCACTATTGGCGAAGACCAGAAGTCACAGTTGGTCCTGCCATCTGCACATATCAACACCGTCATCGAAGCTCTCCACAACGACATGGGTCATCCTGGAAAAGACCGGACAATGTCCCTTATCCGAGACCGCTTCTACTGGCCCGGAATGGATAAGGATGTTGAGACCTGGCTTGACCAATGTGGTAGATGCATCAAAAGAAAGACTCCCACCAGCCAAAGAGCACCGTTGGTTAGTATACAGACACAGTTTCCACTCCAGCTTGTTTGTATGGATTTCCTTACACTGGAGCAGTCTAGAGGAGGTCATCAGAATATCTTAGTGATCACGGACCACTTCACTAGATATGCCCAGGCCATACCGACAAGGAACCAGACAGCGAAGACCACGGCACAGGCGCTCTTTGATAACTTTATCTTACACTACGGAATACCTGAGAGGATCCACTCAGACCAGGGGACAAACTTTGAGAGTAAAGTTATCAAAGAGCTCTGCACTTTGACTGGGATGAAGAAGTCGAGGACCACACCCTATCATCCCATGGGAAATGGGATGTGCGAGCGTTTCAATCGCACCCTACTCAACATGCTCGGGACGTTGGAACCACATCAGAAAGCTAATTGGAAGGCCTATGTAGCACCCATGGTACATGCGTACAACTGCACCCGCCATGATTCTACAGGAGTCGCACCCTTCTTCCTGATGTTTGGCAGAAATCCACGTCTTCCAATTGACCTGGCATTTGGCCTACACAAGGATGCCAAGCAACCAACCACCAAGTACGTGCAGGATCTTCGCGACAGATTGGCACGAGCATATCAACTGGCAGCTGAAGCATCCCGAACTGCACAGGCCAACCAGAAGGAGCATTATGATCTGCGAATCAGAGGTGCCGCCATACAGAAAGGGGACCGTGTCCTTGTAAAGATTGTTGCTTTTGATGGAAAGCACAAACTGGCAGACGCCTGGGAGGATGTACCATATGTGGTCATGGACCAACCTAATCTGGATGTCCCAGTTTTCACGGTCATCAGAGAAGACGGTGAAGGTCGAACCAAGAACCTACACAGGAACTTACTGTTGCCTGTGGGATTTATCCAGGAGGAGATACCAAGACAACATCCAACTCCGAGACCAAAACCACGGACACGACTACAGAGGTCGACAGCTGTACACCGTACCTCATCGGAAGAATCCTTAGAAGATTCAGCTGATGACTCTTTGGACCATTTCGATGTGGGATATGTACTGGATAGAACAGTGGACAGTGAACCAACAATCACTGAGGAACCATCTGTTGCAGAGGAACCAGTACAGGATGTTTCCATTCCATTTGGGGACGCCCAGCCTGACGACAGCGAAAGGCCGGAAATGGAAACCGCTGAACCAGGAAGCGCTTCCGACACTTCTGAGGTTGTTGAGCCACAGGAAGACACACCTGTTGAGGAGGAACAACCTCAGGCAGCAGAGTCACCACCAGTGCCTGCGAGAAGATCAGTGAGAGAACGGAGACAACCAGCCTGGATCTCATCTGGTCAGTATGACATGTCAGCTGTTGGACCACAACCTGTTAGTCAACCACAGTCAACTGCAGAATGGTTACAGAAGGCTGAGTACATCACCTCTCTGGCTAACACCCCTTTATTTTCAGGTTTGCAGAGAGAGACAGCCTTAGCCATACTGGATGTAATCAACCACCACTAGTGTAGAGAATGACGGGACGTCATTCCACAGCTGGGGGGAGTGTGTGGTAGAGTTACATTTTTATTATTTTGTATTTGTAACAGTTTATTTAGTTATTTGATGCTGTATTTACAGGATTATATTAATACAGAATGTATCCTGAGTTTAATTAAAACTTGTCATTATTTGTAGTACTTGTCTCCTATATTTTAATTACAGGTAGTTTGATACTCATTCAAGTGTCTCATATATATTTTTATTACTTACAGGGCAATCCCAGTTGTCATATGGAAATCCCAATTTTCATTGGTCAGTGTCATTTGTCATTTAGGCGGGAATCTATTGTCTTCAATTTCATTGTTTTGGTCATTGGGCTATAGGTCTTGAAATATGAGTAGCCATTGTTTGGTCTCTTGTGAAATTTGAGAGTTGGACAATTTGTACTGATATATTCTGGACTCATTTCTATTCTTATAAAGGTCAGTTTCTTTACTAATTTACTAATTATATAATATTCCAGTAATTAATGCCCTAAAATGTGTATTAGAGATGTTTGAGTGTAAATTGCATAAATGGGTGACAGCTTTTGAAAGGTGTGTGATTGATTTGAGAGTTGTGAGTTTAAAATATCAAATAAAGGTAAATAATATTAAATTGAGTATAACCTTTTTGTACATATAGTAAAAAGGGTACATAAGATGCATTTAGAATGCATTAAAACTGATAAACCTTTATTACTTGATTAAATAAGAGTTTCATTAATAAAACTATGTTTTAATAGGTTGTATGAGTGAGAGATAATGCTTTTAAACTTTGAATAAAGTTAATATATGTAAATTTTAGTAAAACAGATATTCCAGGAGATAATCATATATTTACAAGTAATACAACACTGTATTTTTTGAGTCAAGTATTTATGAGTGTAAATATTTGTCCTTCAGATATGAAAATGGTGTAGAGACGATATTTTGTATTGAACTGTAAGAACAGTAGACTTGAAGAGCCTTTGCACTACATGTGAGGTAGGTTTATGTCATTTTTGTATGTTTTATGTTTTGTTATGCTTTAGTGTAGTGTCTGCTTTATTTTTATGTGGCACTAACATAATGTCATGTTCGCATAACTCATTAGCTTGCTTTTGTTATATTTTTAAAGTTACTTTTGTTAGAATTGGTAGATCGCAGTAGAATATCTGTGACGTCAGTTTATTTATGCATATTTTACAAATGCATAGGTACTACCGTATATATATAGTAGCATACATTTCAAACCAGTATTTGAAATGCCGTAATTGTGAAAACGGTGTAAATGTACATGATACACATATATACTACATGTTTATTTTTAACCGATACAGGAAAACCGAACATTTTCTTGATTATATGTAATTATAGATTTTTAGGTATATTGTTAATATAGAAACATAAGATTTATTATTGTTATTATTATTACAGGGTGTTTTCTATGTCTACATGCTAACACACTGATAACATTAAAATCTACGAACCCTGAGAGAGTTTTGGTTTATTTATATCGGCCTGAGGAAACCCGATTACAT
>JAOXYJ010148793.1:0-10853 GCA_028566555.1 Lithophaga nigra
TTGAGTGTATTACTACGCCGAGTGTTCTGGTATGGAGGTGCGGCCATTGACCCCTTTGACTGAAGATAAAAACACCACATACACATTCAGTATCATATGCATATTATATAATTATTATATGTGACACGTTATCCAGTAATACTTACATTGCATAAAAAGTAGATAATAATAGATATAGGTAAAAATTTCCAACTGATTTGATATCGCCATATATACTCGGACAACCTGGTGACAAGAAAAGCGTGCAAGCTTTTATACTCCACTTTCTAAAAGCACCTAAAACTTGGTAGTCTGTTTAGTGTTTTTGAGCTTTTTCAGTATCAAGGGTCATCATGACCGTCTGGGTTGCATTTTTAGGTGTCAAATAGATTTTTAAAGGGTCAAACTATTTTTGACGACTGAGTCTGGTGTTTAAAATTTAATCTTTTATAGATTTTAAATATGTATGAACCTGTTCATATCCTGAGAGTGCCTGTTCAGAATACTGTTGTGGCAGGGGTTTAAAAAATTTGGGGTATAAAGTTGGGATGCTATTTTAAAGAACAATATAGATATATGTATTTACATTTATATTATGGCAATTTTCACAAAACATCGTCTCCAGATCATCACTGATTGCAGACTTTACCCAGGAAAATTTTTATGACCATGAACTGTGAATATCGTTTACTTAGTATATTATGTTCCAGCCACGAGGGAATTTCTCGGTCATATTTTACGTTTTTGCTCCATCTGGTTTCGGTCTCGGGATGTGCTGATTTATGTTTAACTGCAGAGGCCTATTAAAAAACTTCAAGATACTTTGCTGGTTCATTTCGTGTGCCGTCAGTAAAGTACTGAGTGAGGGACAAGTGATTTAAATTACGGGAACCAGTATCGAATTGCGATCAATACACATACCCCCCAGGTGCCGAGTAATTGTTTTTATCTATTTTTAACTGAGATACCCGTGACCGGTGTTACAAAGAATAGTTGATTTACAAGCGTTGGTGAATTTGACTGGTTAAAACCGCATATAAAAAAATTGCAAAAAAAGGGATTTTCCAATTTGGCAGTCCAGCCATAACGATTTTGAGAGCACACAAAGTACACTTTCGCTTCAAATAATCGGAACTCGTATTTTATTTTACTGCGTCACAATGACCCTTTAAGTGATGTTTTCTAGTAGAAAATATTTTCTATACGTAAATTACGCACAGATTTTCGTTAACGGAAACACTGCTATCAACCATCTGAAGGGTAAAATGTAATTTATTTTTAGCTCACCTGACTCAAAGGGTCATATGATCTATTACTATAACTTTGCGTTTGTCGTCGTCTGTAATCTCCTGTGAAAGCAATGGGCCAATTTTAACAAAGGTTCGCCCGAATGATGCATAGGATGTCTACTTTCAAAATTGTATCTGATTACTTCGCTGCCGCTAAACCAACATGGCCGCTGTTACGATAAATAGAACATAAAGGGTAAAGATCTTCTCTGAAACTACTTTAAAACCATTTAGAACCAAACTCTGATTGTATCTGATGATCCCAAACGACAACCAAGATGACCGACGTTGCTATAAAAGGAAAATATGGTTTAAGATTAAGTAAAAAAATTGCCTATAAAATCAGTGTTCCAACAAAAAGTAGTATAGCACGTTCAGTTTTATCCGCCCCCAAAATTCCTCAGGTTCTATGGCGCAAGATGGCGGACATCGGGGAATCCCCGTGGAACAAAAATAGCAGGGAAATTCTCTAGGTAAAAATAGAGGTAAATACCCCCGGATAAAAATAGACACCCCTACCAACGATAAAGAAAAATAAATTCCGGTTGTTATGTAAGCCGATGATGCAGAATGTGCAGGTGTAAGGTAAAATCAAGATAAAATTGAGGATTAATTTTAAAGAAGAGGATTAACTTGTCAAAAAGGATTAAATTGTAAGAAAAGATTAAGTTGTAATTTCGGATTAAGATGGACGAAAAAATGTATATATCAAGGTAAAATTTTGGAGGAAACGATTAAGTTGTCATCAGCTGTAAACGGATATCAAATCGTTACCCCTTCAGGTAAGATGAGCGCAAGGGTGAAAATGTAGTCTTGGAAATGAATGCATGATATAAAATGTTTTAACATTAAATTGGAAAATAACTGATGCGCCAAAGTTAATAAGTGGACATCAGAAATTGCAAGGTAAATTCCAGGTAAATTTTGGGAATAATTAAGAAAAGAGGATTAAACTGCCACAAAGGATTAACTTGTAAGGAAGTATTAACTTGTAGGAAGTATTGAATTGTACGTATGAAAGATGCCGGTTACGCGTAATCTGTTCTTGGGTGCGGTCGTTTTTAACAAACGAGTGCACACCTCGTTTCGAATTCGAAATACCAATACGTTTCTATATAGAACTAGAAAACGACTGATACGCACAAGTCACATTACACATATCTTTTTTTTTACATACATGGATTTGCGTGTTTTACCCAAGTTTTTGTGTCATACTGAAATTTGTTGTGAATCGAAGTCGTTCATCGGTTGATAAATGAAACATTGTATGTGCATACGCGACCGGAATTTCCCCTGTTTTATGGCTTATCTCTTATTTTCCTCTTTTTTTATATTTCTCCGGGTGTTTTCATCGGTATCGAAACGTGTCATGTGTGTGCATTATTGTATTCGAATGTGCGAGTGAATTGCATGATCAGTGAGACAAAACTTCAGCTTTTCTTTTTAAATTTTATTAGACACAAGACCGTGCATCATAATATATACAAATTCACACAATTAGATGTACTCATGTAGCGCATGAATGTTTCACGTGGTCAGTCACTTTTCGATCGTTCGACTCCAGATCGGTCGTTGAAAAATCCCGTAAGATGTCTTCCATCAAAAGAATTTCGATATCTCTTTTCCACGAAGTAGATACAGTACAGTCCACAAGTAGTCGTGTTCGTAGGCTGAATTATGTTGCTCGCAAAACTATAATCTGGTCCGTTCGCGACGAGGAGATTTCCCAAACGCCGATGGTAATCTTCCGGCTTCTCTCCCAGTGAATCGAAACACTCGCAAGGTCCTTTTGAAGGAAAGTGAAACACGGTCCAGTGGGAACCTCTTCTATCACAAGGGTCTACGTTGAAGACGAAAGTCTGTGGTTTACTCTCCACGATGTCGGAAAGATCGTCCGAACAACACGCCGTGACAGGAAATTCGTTCAAGAGTTCTTCTAGTTCGATATTGCTCATCGGAACGACACCTTTTTCGCGATTCGTTGGAACGCATCCCTTCTTTATCGTTTTACCGTCGGTTCGTGTTCCGTCTCGGACGGACATCCGCGTTTAACGAGATTTTTCAATCCCTTCACGTGAACAAAGACGATCCCGCAGCCATCACACGCTATCAGATCTTCTCTTTCTTCGTCGTCGTCGCCGTTCGATACGTCACGCGAATCGACGTCCGAGTCTTCTCTGTCCGTTTCGTTCTTCCACGAGTCGTCTTCCAGACTACTTTGGTGCCTGTCGACCGTAGCATCGGTTTGCACTCCTATCGTTCGAAACGAAGCTGAATCTGGAGTGCGCGTCTCCTCCGAACCCCGACCCAAAACGTCGCTGCGCAGACGCAACGATTCCGGAGTTTTCGGTTTCTAATCCACGATGAGGTACCCGTAAGGTTTGTCCGTGGCCTCTCTGAATCGACCTAAAAAGTGTTGCAGACGTGTGGGATACATCTGTCTTCTTAGGGTCGTGATCTGCTGTCGATCTATCGGATTGTCGAAGAGGACCAAATTCTTCTTTGTGTGGGGTCTTTACCAAAGTACAAATTTTGGTTCAGAACGATCTGTGATGGCTCCCTTCTGTAAACAGATCGTTGATCCAGTCATCTCTGGAGCCGTAGACATCAAGTCGTCCAGAGCAGTCATATTTCGCACGGCGGGATCTAAATAGCCATCGTCTTCCAAGTCCACCGGAATCCATTTAACAAACTCGACCGGAGGACGAACGGTCCTTCGAATGGTCCCGTAGAGGGCTGCCACCTCTTGTACAGCCACACGATTCTGTCTGGAGAGGCTCGGCAAACCGAACGCATTCTCTGCAACATGTCTTTCAGGAAGTACGTCTTTCCGCAGGACGTCGGACCGGACATGATCATCCTGAACGGATGTTGAAAGGCGAAGGTAGAATCGCCCTCCCCGGAAGGCGGCGGCGCCAGCGGCTGTGGTGTGAATAAAAGTCGATAAGTTGGATTTTCAATTCTCTCCACACCTTTCGAATGTACATGGCGCCAATATCTCAATATGTTGTCCTTTCTGGAGAACGTTAAGTCGCAATTCGGACAAAACATTTTGTATTATTTACCTATAGATTTTCTTCTCCTCCTCTTCTTCTTCTTCCCCTTCCTTCTCCTCTTCTTCCTCCTCTCCCTTCCTCTCCTCCTCCTCCTTCCTTATTGATTTTATATTCGTCGAATGAAGCTTGCGGTACACACGATCGTCTTTGAAACGACAGGATCGTAGGTTTTGGTCCACAATAAAAACCTTGAATTGACGTATTTCGCCTCTACGTACTTGGATGTATATGGGTCGTTCAAATACCAGTTCTTTGAAGTCCTCGGAAAATACACCGACCGATCGCAGGACTGGATTTGAACTAGATTTTGTAGGAATGGTTCTGGATTGGTCACTTTTTAGATTTTCATCCGATGGCCCTGCTCATCAATCAAAATGGCATAAATAGAAAAAAATGCAAAAATTCCTATAAAATCAGTGTTATGGATAATTTGACAGTTTTGACAGGAGTGGTTCTACTAGTGGTCCCCTTTCAGATTTATATCCCATGACCGCATCGGCAACAGAAACGGCCACCGTTGCTATAAATAGAAACTTGTCAAAAATTAATTAAAATTTCCTATAAAATCAGTGTTTTGACAAATTTGTCCATAAATGTTCATTGGAAGATCCTTTACCAGAACCGTGGGTTTGATGGCGATTGGAACTCTGAGATGGCACCACTGTGGCACATACATATAGCTTAACATTAAAGCCTAAGGATAGTACACTTTAAGATCTTCAAGGGAACCATTATGACAGATGAAGGGAATCATATCCATAAATGTTCATTTAAAGGTCCTTTCCTAGAAATTTGCTTTTGACGCAAACTGGAATTCCAGGATGTCCTCCAACGTGGAACATAGTTTAACATTCGACCCTCGGAGAAATACAGTTGAAAGTCTTCTTGGAAATGACTAGGACAGTTGAAGCGAAACATGTCCATAAATGTTTATCGGAAGGTCTTAAACCGCAAATATGTTTTTGGTGCTAATTGAAATTCCAAGATGTGGGCCATCTTAGAACATAGTTTAACATTAGGCTCTATGGGAAATGCACTTGAAGGTATTCTTCGGAATGACTAAGAGAGGTAAAGCTAATCATGTCCGAAAATGTTAATTTGAGGGTCTTTTACTAAAACTGTTTTTGATGCAGATTGAAATTTGAACATGGTTTAACACTGGACCTTTGGAAAATTAACTTGAAGGTTTTCTTCTTGGAAATGATTTAGAGTTGGTCAATTTAGAACCAGGTAAGCGATTCAGGCTCATGTGAGTCTCTAGTATACTTACTCACTTACTTAATGTAAAACTCGCCAAACATTGCTGCTGCGGGTTCAAGTGTTGCTTGCCTCTCTTCAAGTGTTGAGGTGTACAAATACCTACGGATTTTGCAGGGTCGGTCGTTTAGCTGTCCGAGCTTTCTTTCCCACTAAGTCTGTAACTCACGATATAGCTAAAAATTGCTGAAAAGGGAGATAAACCCCATCATTCAAACAAAACCAAACTTAATGTAAACATGGTAAATGTAATACATTTACAATGCCGCTTATCATCATCTAAGTTGTGCTGTTATTTTGCGCTGTTTGCAGTGTTTTACGGAGAAAATATACAAAACATATTAAAATGAAAATTTTCGTATTGTTTTAGGGATACATAAATCATTTTTATCACTGACAGGTCTGACCGAACCATTTTGTTTAAGTGGAAATACTGATGTGCGCTAATTTGATTCCATCATTAATTGTATTTTGTTGGAATTTAACTTATTCCCTTCCCATTAAACTGGTTAATTATGACCAGTGAAATATATTTTATGCTGATATTTTCACTTGTTCTGCTATATCTCCGTAAATTTTCGTCGCAGAACGATGCTCTATACATCATATTACTTGGGTCAATAGAAAAAGCTGTAATTACTCATTTATTGCAAAGGCGTCCTGCTGTACAATGGATGTAAACTTCACTGTACCGCAGAACAGAAAATGGTCCCAAATCGGCACTCAAGTGCACAGTTGAAGCTCTTAGAAACACAACATGCACAATGTGTTAAAAGATAACAATTGTGGAAGTGCATTATATTTTACATATAGAGGGAAATGATTACATAATGACCATTTTCTTGTTGTTTCAACGCATATATTAGACTACTTACAAACAACAGGAGCTAAATGGTCATTTGACGCCCTACCAATTTAGAATAACTTACTGTTTAAAAAGTACTAACACCTTATGTGCCTTCCGTTATGAAGAACTACTAATGCAAATGCAAAGCAACATTTGTGTTTTAGCAATTCAAAAAGTAAAATTGTCAATGCGCTCTTGACCGCAGTAGTTTTGCGCGTGCAAATATAATGTCCAATCAAGTTAAGTAGGCAAATTTGTTTCTATGTTTAATTTTATGTTCAAATGGCGATCTTCTACGTGGTCCTAAACTCTGTGGATTAGAAAAGTTGTGAAAGAGTTTGGGATTGCGTAGAGGATCGCCATTATATTAAAAATAGATTAATGCGATCAAAATATAACTTCTGTTATTTTTCTCGTTATTCATGCTGTTGTGTTGTACTTTTGCGTTGAAAAGTAGAACTATATTTCCAAATATTAGAATTAGAGACAAAGATAAAACAAAAATCGCCAGAAGCTGATATATACATTATTGTGATTGTAATAGTTGATTATTCTAATATTCCATCAGATTTTTTGGTCTACATATTAATTATTTTGATGTCATATAGGATTATAACTTGACGTGGAACAGTGACTGGCCTGAGTTTACAGAATGTTTCCAGGACACGATCCTTGTTTGGGTGACAAGTGGATGGCTGTGGTTCACAGCACCATTCTATATAGGATATTTAATCATGCTTCCATCAGTGAGGGCAAAATGGTCGTGGATTACGTACACAAAGATGGTAAGATATTTAGATATCTCCTACAATTTTGATATTTTACTCACAATTAACCTTTTATTTTAAGAAATTCCTATTACATCCTTGTAATTAACTATCATTTATGTTTTAAATTATTAATAGAACATGTATTCCAATTAGAATTATATTTGGTAGCTTGATTTTAAATTGAAATCTGTTTTTGCAAAATAAATTTTAAATGCATTAGAAAAGATATTGTATCTCTGTGCGGCCTAAAAGATCGAAGTTTGTTGAATCCACAAATGTATGTCATACAAGAACATTTTTTATAACAAGAAAAGCAAGTTCAAGTATACTCGTACATATCTATTAATACATTTATACTTGTATAATTGTGAATTTAAGCACTTCAATATTTCAGGTCAGACATTACTCAAATGCCACATGTTACCAAATTAGCAATATAATCAAACAAATCGTTTGATAATATTTCACTTTTCATTTCAGAGTCTTACTGTATTTTTGTTAGTATTGAAGATTATAAATATAGTTACTGCTGCAAGAAATTTAAAGGATGATGGTCAGTATTTTAAGGCATCTTTAGTGTCCCCTATAATTGAAGAAATAGATTTGGTAAGTTATATAGATCTTTTGGTATATCATATAAGCTGTATATTTCAACAATATGGAATACAAATGGTCGACCAATTTACTTCTATTAAACTGTCCAATATTTGGCATACCATGATTCATCTATAAACCGGTTTCCATATAAACTTAATAAAATTAGCGGTTGACTTTTAATACGGATTTAGGTATTCTTACCCATATGTAATCTGAATTCTAGTGGATCTTGTAAAGGTCAATAAAATTATTTCTAAACGTGATTACGACTGAAGTATTACATATTATGCACTACTATTTTATCCTGCTATTTTTTAACTATCTGCGGTAGTAATAAATGGGTGAACAGAATTTTGCATTATTTAGTAATTATCTAATAACACCTTTTTAAGGCCTCCCTTAAACTGAAGCAGAACCCCCTTTAAGTTAAGTGGTCGGTCCCTAATATTTGCAGTATTTGTTATCTGAATAATAATTTTTATACAGGGTGTAGAAATAACGTCACAGCATTTTAGTTTACTGTTGAGGCTAACCTTAGGACAAGAAGTGATAATGTGACTTATCTAATTAACTTTTTTTTTTTTTTCCAAGCAACTATTTAACTGTTTTAATTTTTTTTTCAGTTACTTGTGTTATTTTACATTACACTAGAAAGAAGGAAAGGATTTGTGACTTCAGGAGTGTTATTTATTTACTGGACAGTCGCCATAATATCCTATATCATACCATTGTACTCCAGAATTATTAAAAAGGTACCAGCAGTACATCATGCATCATTTTGTTTTTTCAGTCTGTTTTAATTTTTGTCTGCTAGTTGTCCTATTTCTATTGTGTATTTCCCTTTTTTCTTTCTTCCTTAGTCTTGCTAACTTTCTTGGAAATATACGACAGTTATATTCAAGTTAGTTTTGACTGAATATGATTAAACAGTGTTTACACAAATTAATTTAGTAAATGAAGGCAGCTCTAAGTTTAATATTGAAAAATAGAAGCAAATTAATCAGTTTATATCAGAAAAATGTCAAATTCGTTTCAAGAAACTAGCCAAATTCTTTAATTTCACGTCCCGCTATATAGATGATGTCCTTTCACTGAATAATTCAAAGTTGGGTGACTATGTTGATCGCATCTATCCCATTGAACTAGAAATAAAGGATACAACAGATACAGCGAGATCTGCTTCATATCTTGATCTACACCTAGAAATTGACAATGAGGGCCGGTTGAGAACAAAACTTTACAACAAAAGAGATGACTTCGACTTTCCCATTGTGAACTTTTCATTTATGTGCAACAACATTCCAGCAACACCTGCATATGGAGTATATATATATCTCAGCTTATGCGATATTCCAGAGCTTGTGCTTCCTATTAGGATTTTCTTGATAGCGGGTTACTGCTTACAAGGAAGCTATTGAACCAAGGGTTCTTGACGGTAAAGTTGAAGTCATCACTTCGAAAGTTTTGGCTATGGCGTTGTATGTTCTTTTTTTACGATTTCTGGTTGCCTCTATGGTATCTTCGAGCTTTACTTACGACAATCACGATTGGCAGTTATGCAAGTTTAGTTATAATATCATAATTAATTTATTTAAGAATTAATTTTAACCAAATGGAACATACTTGATATATTTAGTCACTGGATGACCCTTTTTCGTTTTAATCCTTCAACTTATTCCATCATGAAAGATGGCCACCAATCTGTTCATGTAAATCAATCCTAAGTAAACTTAACAATATATGAAAATATTGTTTTTCAGAACCTCAGAGTTCAAAATGGAACTAAACTTGGCACATATTGGGTAATATTTTTTTCCTACAAGGTCGTCATAACTGTTAACATAAATCAGCAGAAAATTTCATGAAAACTTCATTTCTAGATATTCTTTCTTTAGAACCGCTGAGCCATTGAAACCAGATTTGTAACATTTAGTCCATGAATGGTCTATTCCAGTGGCTACATCTTGCTCTTGATCTGATTGTTCTAGCACAGTACCATCTACATGTACATGTATACCTTCTTGGTTATCACTGTCACGTGTATCAACAGAAAATATTCCGGTTGGTTTAACATTAAATTCATTAATTATGATTGTGAAGAGGATAAAAACATGTTTTTCTAAATCGAGATACTAAGTTGTTAATAGGCAAGGCCTTGCTGTAAAAAAAAATTGGTTGCCTCACAACAGAAACACTTGAAGCCAGATTTGGTACATTCAGTTCACGAATGATTCTTTCAAAAATATCTCACAAAATAAACAAGTGAAGCCATATACTGTCAAAAATGAATAATTCAATCGTTCGGTAATCCTTTACCAAACTTATATACTACAGCTCCGTTTCCAAGATCCATGCAGGTATAGATTATGTAGACTATGTCGCGTATTGTGTGAGGTGGTATCTGACGAAAGTAAAATCAGTGGTGTACCTAGCCTTATGTAACAACATATACCTGTAACTTGCCGAAGGTTGATGGTTATCTCCGGATAACTCTGGCTTCATTACCCAATAAAACTAGTTGCCACAAGAACAATTGCTGATAGTGACATGAAGCGCCATTTCGACCAGTTATTTTCATGCAAAATCAATAAACCAAATGTAAGTAACCTTCGCACATATAGCTCTTGGGTTTACCTTTGCCAGATTTATATCTGATAGCTCGGTTTGTTATCCAAGACATCCGTCATGGTCATCTATGCAATATCTGTGGTAGTTTATTTCTTTAAATCCATCAATTCAAATTGTATTACATTTGATATATTTAGTCTTGGGTGGCCACTTTCAAAATTCTCTGTTTACTTGGGGTATCTTTTTTTCTGTCAAAGCTGTTCATGCAAGTACGCTTTAATCTTATTATAAATTAATCTACATGCATCTTGTTCGAAATTACTGAGAGAAACGAATCAGTTAAGGTCAAGTAGCAGTAATTCGAAGTGTCCTACAAAATTCTAGTTTTTTGCATACATATAGATCTTTTTGAACTGCATCCGAATATCGAAACAAAAAATGGGCTATCCAGGCTACTTTTTCTGAAAAATCAGTTTGAAAATCTGCTGAT
>JAOXYJ010148904.1:0-10853 GCA_028566555.1 Lithophaga nigra
GATTCTTCAACATGATCAAACGTCTTTGGGGGGGGGAGAGAACGCACGCTTTTAAAACTTAAAAAGTCCCAAATTCTTGAATCGGTCTCGAATACATATTTTATAAACGAAAGTATAAATTTTCAAACCATGAACAAACATGAACTTATTGGACATCTTAGTAATATATATAGAAAGGTCAGTAATGGTGTATGAAATAAGGGTCAGTAAATACATATAAAAATAAAAATGAGTTTCTGCTGCAGTGACGGATCCCGGACTTTCGAAAGAGGGGATCGGAAATGTTTTACCTATAAGGGGGTGCCCGACCGTCAAAAATCTAAAACCTACACTAAAAACAATTTTTCGGTCTTTAAAGGGGACCTAGCCTTCCTAGGCCCTCCTTGGATCCTCTGCTATACTGCAATGCTTAAAAGTTCTTTAAATATATTTTAAGAGAATAAATTATTTCGACCATTTAAGACATATAAATTTCAGACAATTTTTAAAAAAAAATTAAATTTTCAAAAAGTGGGGATTGCGGAATGCCTCCAAAGCACTACCTTGGTATCCTCGTATACAATTGAAGTACATAAACATTGCACCGAAATACACGTTTCGTACTATCATTCTATTACATTTAAGTATGACGATTTTTATTGAGTAGGTTCGCTGCTATTAATCCTTTTGGTATGGAAATCT
Organism: Lithophaga nigra; assembly: GCA_028566555.1. Classification (NCBI taxonomy): domain Eukaryota; kingdom Metazoa; phylum Mollusca; class Bivalvia; order Mytilida; family Mytilidae; genus Lithophaga; species Lithophaga nigra. The sequence goes on from JAOXYJ010148904.1 coordinate 682, forward strand.
AGCTTGATACTGAATATATTATATTGAAGTAAATATACATTTCAGTAACGAGAAAGTAGTTATACTCTATCTAATTGCCATCCTGTACATATTATATTAAAGTATTTAGTTTTGCTCCAAATTGTAGTGCTGTCGAGTTTGGATATTTTCTTGATTCATGTTTTTTTTTTTTTTTTTCTTTCTCTCTCTTTATTTAGGATGAAGAGCATTTCATTATTCAAATTTATACACTAGTATCTCTTGAATAACTATACAGTGTGTAACCACAATGGTCCTTGTCAGATATTATTGATAGGTGACTATAATGGCTTTCGACTTTTCATGCTTACTGACCACGGCAAGGAAACTTCCTACAATGAAATTATTTTTAACAAGTATTCTTTGCCTTTTGTTCCCTTAAAACTAGAATTTTGTTTACATTTATTTTCGACTAAATAAACATGTTTCTGTTTGTACATCGTTTTCTTAAATGTCAATTTCATTGACATTAAACCTGTCCGAAGCTTTTAGGTTCAGTACTGATAACGTCCGTCACAGTTTATGATTTTAACTTGAAGTTTACCGTTTCTCGTAGGTGTCTTACATAATTTGAATTAATCATATGCCTTAATGTTTGGACTCCTGTACATAGATTTAAAAATCTATGTTAAAGTGAATGTGATTTACAAAATTGTAGTACTGGATTAAGTTCATAAAGGTGAAGACATACAAAAATAATTAGAAATATTTCATTCAAGAAAAAAAAGTTTTGCCATAGCATTGGTTAAAAAGCCAAATAATTGTGTTGTTTGTTTTGTAAATGAGATGCGTGGCTTTACCTCAAACAAGAAAAAGCATTAAAATTATAACTTTTTTTATAAACTGCATTGTATATAATATGAAAAATTTAATCATTAGAATACAGGCAAAATAAAAATGTTTATGAAAATAAAGTTTTATAATTATTTACTTTTATTATACAGAAGACAGGAGAAAAGATCAACATGATAAATGTGCAGAGAAAATATGGAAAATGTTTTGATACACGTGGTACATGCACTGTTTTTAGACTATACAGGTTATCGAAAAATACACTCTTTAAACAATTTATACAATGTATGCTTATATTCAAGAGACGCCCAATTAGGAATTTAAAATTGTGTTAACGTACCAATAAAGAAGCGATGTTTATATTTTTTTTCCTCTGGATAGAAAACGTAAGTCCAAGGGATTTACAAAAATTCAACTTCAGTTACTTTAAATATCAAAGAATGCATAATTAAATCCACTTCATAACAGTAAAAACTCTTATGCACCGCCGCGGCGAGACGACGTAACATTAGGTCGCTTGTGGTACGACCTCCACTGATAACAATCATGACTATATCAGATGTATATATTGTATATCAACATATCTTTCGTATGAACTACGACAATTGCATAGCATGTTGGTTTCTCGGGTTGATTTACTTGTATAGAATTTCTATTCGTTAAGTGTCCGGTATCAAATGCATAATAAAAATAACTAAACATGCAGGTATTCCACTTTTTGCAACAATGGAATTAAATTCTTTGCGATCTTACTTAACGAGGCCATAGACTTGCTACCAAGATTATGTATATATATATTACTTTTGGAGATTTTTAATGATTCTTTGCAGTGAATGTTTCAGAGTGTATTAACTGTGCCCGTCAGATACAGATATTACCTCAGTTGGCAAAGCAGCGCTGTCAATCACCAGTCAGCAATTTATTGTTGCAATACTTACGCAACTGCTTTAGATAAGGTCAGGCTTGCGACAATTACTGTACTTTGAATGATAATTATGTAGTAAGATGCAAACTTAAACCCTTTACGTATACAGACATATTATTTCACAACAAAGCATGGTGCAGACCAACACCGAAAGAAATACCATGCTCCCGACAAGGTTAAGAATGCTGATCACCTTTTCAGTGCAACCTTCTAATAAAACAAATATGATCTCGTTTTGTCATTTTAAAAGAAATTCATTCTATTCAAATTGTTACATGACGTCACGTATTATCCCGAAGGATAGAAGCACTAGTTGGCTACAAGTTGTATGTAACCTGCCCTTAAAAAATCACATTCTGAAAGCTTCGTAAAATAGATTAAAATCAGGTAATTTGAAGAAAATAAGAAACAATGGCATATCTATGTCGTCATGTACATGACGTCCTATTTGTTCTCTTACTTTCTATGAACTGATATAGTCTCTACAGCCAGATTCTGTTTACTACTGCCCGAACGATATTTCAGTAGAATAAGTTGATACCAAGTATACAAACCATTTACAGTGTCAGCAATAACAGTTACAGTGGTGTTCGAATAATGGAGGTTCGAACATATAAGTTACACTATGAAGGTACTCAAAAAGTAATTCGAGTTACCCAAGGTGTTCGAGCGACCGAAGTTCTACTGTACTATATTACTTTTCTTTAATCCAAAGATATTCAAAGTCAAAGAACCTACACTGCCTCGGCATTTTCAGGTAAAAACAACTATTTCAAAATAATAGATCCATACGATCAGGTATACTTGTTTGTAAAAACTTTTTTTTCTAATTTTTGTCACGGGTGCATTTGATTTACAGAATTATACACAACAGAAACTTTTCCAATTCGAACACCATCTGGACTGATTTTGTTGTTTGGAATAGGTAGGTGTTCGGATTAGAAAAGTACAAAGATTTCAGTTTGGACTAAATCTGATTGATGACCTGTGTAAATGAATGTAGTATTGTTGTGTAAAGAGCAGAAAAATCGAAGGTTTAGATACTGGTACAGAACTTCAAAGAGCTATCTTCCAAACATTTCAATTATTCTTTACAGTTTGTTTTAGATTCACATCTGATTTACATCTGAGGTTGAATAGGCTTGTTCATAGCATTTGTGGAGATCTTCTTTTTCTTTTACAGTAACAATTAACACATTTGTAATGAAGTTTTGACACGAAAGAGAACTTAGGTGTTTATTTGCTGGAGATAAAAGAAAACCCCTGTAAATTCAGAAATATGATTTAGTTCTGATAAAAAATTTAATTTAATACAATACCTTCATAAAGGATGGTCAAGGAAACTTTTTTTCAAAGCAGTAAACTTTTTCAAGGTTTGTCGATTTTGCCCCAGGCCGAAACGTCATAGATACAATTTACTGTGACGTTAAAATTGTCATGACAAACGTCCTAGGCAACCTCAACGTCACAGCAAACTTGGACTATTACGTTTCGGCCTGGGGGCAAATACAAGATGGCGCCGACTAACCCTGAAAAGGTTTATTGGCCATTTAAATACATTCGTTGGTCTATGCCTGGGAAAAACTGTGTTCTTGGAGGAAATTTGGTTACAGTTAGATCTAAAGAATTGAACAGACCGAACATTTAATCAAGAAAGGTGATTAGAAGGCAATGGGAAATATTTGAACCAAGTTTAGACTTCAATAAAAACTGAAAAGTGTAAACTGTGTCTTAAAGTTTGCCCGTCTTTACCGAGATAAACTATAATTTTTATTATTCGTGTTCTTGAAGGCCGGTTGTCCCGCTGAAATACAAACTTGAAATTGACACTGCAATTGTACACAGATTTCATTTGAAATGATTCATAAGTTACTTATTGTATGACCTTCTATATCAAGAATCAAATCGAATGCCCAATACACGTACCGATAGATTTATCTGAACCACTGTTTTTTCTCAGATTGGTTTACTTTTACATCATTTGTATTCTTATGGTTATCAGCTTTCAGTTGCGTAATATTTAAATGGTACGAAAAAGGTGTTAATTTTCTACATAATAGCCACCAAACCTTGACTTAAAATGGGTTACTAACAATTTACAGACGAGTGGTTGTGTTGGCTAATAAGAATCTGGTAGTTCCAAATAGACTTTTACTAGAAATGTGTAATAATCTTGACAAATTTGCATCAGAAGAAAAGTAGCTTTGTATACAATGATGTTGCAGAATTCAAGAGATATTAAATTCTTCTGGAAGTTATAACCATTTTTGCGACCTTTTAGTACTTGTAAGTGGTCCGTTCTAGGTGCAATGTGAATATATTTTAACACCAAGGCATTTCTTCATAACTTAACTATGTTTCATGATAGTGGTCATCTTTGCTCTGTTTTGAGGTGGTGGCTATTTTGGATGGACATCAGTCTTTGGATGCAATTTTGAAAGTGGACCGGCCAGGTTTGATTTAAAATGGTGAAATTCCAATGATCTTTGCAAGATTCAAGCGATATTCAGTTATTCCTGGAAGTTATATTTTAATAGATTATGGTTGTGATTAAACTAGTCCAATTACGCCAACATTGTTTCAATGAATGAGTGAATCATTCTAATGTTTCTTTCTAGTGTTTCTTTTTAACTGTCAATCCTTCAATACTCTGAGTTCAGTTCTTCATACAATTTTGTCCGGAATAACAATTATAGTCCTATTAGAATCAAATATTAAGTTTTTTACATGAAAATCAATAATAGTCATAAAATGCTCATTATTAAATTTATTGAAACCAAGCGGAGTTAATTTCATAACATTGTATATACTATTCTATGAAGGACATACTCAAATAGAAAACATTAGAACATCTGAATAGTGGTATATACATCTTTCAAATATACTGTAGTTTAAATGCACGTCATACCGACGTAAATGTCTTTGTGGGCAATAATAGGCGTACAATTTAAGAATTTATTGCTTATGTATGATCAATTTAGATTTAATACATCCATGTTTAAAATCTTATAAGGATTATCTTATGTTCGCAGGTTTCCTTAGCTGGATTTGGCTATTCTTTTATTGACTTTTTGCATTTTTGTTTTCAGTAGTTTGATTTTTCTACGTGATCTTCCAAATGTTTGGTTCTACAGGTACTGATGAAGTTAAAAACAGAAACCGTGGTCTGCTGGTCAAAATTTAGGAACGGTATTTTCTGCATTTCTTTATTAATTTATTTACGTTTCATTTACAGCGTTTACTTGAAATATAATACATGGTATTTCTGTTTACCATAAAAAATAAAAGTAAATAAAATATTAAAAATGTAAAATATTATGCTCTTGTAAGCTTAACCAAATTTAACTTTGTGGGCATATAAATTGAAAAGCTTATACTTTGTCGTAAAGAATTTTTCCCCGAAACTACAAACCTCTCATAGTCTACTTTTTCGTCAGATTGTTCCTTTACCTGTACTGAAGCCCTGTTCTTGTTATAAATTCTAATTTTAAAATCAAAGAATACGTCTGCTTATATTCAGCTATAAGCATTTGTCTCGTACTACGATATTCTAAAACATGTTCAATCGTTCTTATTTGTGAACGGCTGCATGCTTTAAAAATATGTCTCATATTTCTTGGGTCGATAACTATCAAATTTTGTGGATGTCTGCGAACGTAGAAAGGTCAGTAATTGTGTACACAAATAGCTATAACAAATAATAAAACATGATTCTGTAACAAAAGTGTTGTAATGCTTGAAGCATATTTTTCTTAAGGAAATACATATATTGCCCTTTTTATAAATTTCTGACAAATGTTTGAAAAGTTCAAAAAGGGTACAGCGGAATGCTTCAGAAGCACCACTTCGTCACATGCATACATGGACAAACAAACAAATATCAAAGACACAACAAGAAAAACTAAAAACGAGGATTGGCAACACGGGTAACACTAAAAACATGGGATACACTCCGCTACTTCGGATGAGAAAGCAGCGCCTTTCTCTTTTAAGACCCCTGTCTTGCTGCCCATTGTCAGGTCCGAGAAAAAGGTAATGTGGTGGGAGAGGAAAAGACGAAACTATGACCAGGGATATTTTATAACGATCAACCAGTTCGTGGTGATGGCCATAGAACGTTTGAAGAGATGGCTTCAACCTGTGAGGAACATACCCTTGTTTGAGTAACTTATTCGTAAGCAGCTGAGCCCTGTTCAGAAAATCATGATACAGAATAACGTATGAATTGTGAAACTTCATACGCCTGTGCTGCTGGAATATTTTTACTGAATAGGAAGGTTACGATTGGAAAGGTGAATATGTTATATGGTGATGGCTCTTGTTTGCTACTGAAGACGCACAGGTTTTTATAATCAAGTAAAATTCAGTATGCCATCGCGTATTTTAAAGTAAATAAAATATTAATAACGAGAAAGGAGTATTATGAATAAAGTTAGGCCTTATTTTCCACCATGCACATTTTATCTTAAAGTGTTGCGTGTGTTAAGGAATTTTCACATCTTTAAATCTATTCCCTTTTTCTTCGCGATATATTTGACATGAACTGAATTTATACTAGTATTCCTTGAGTGTGAGTAACTGAAGTGCTTAACCGTAAAATTTAAACTTTCTTTGTTAGTTTTACAAAAATTCTTTTAATAAGTATCCTGTGCCTATTGTTCCCTCGACACTCTGATCTTATTACATTTATTTTCGACTAAATAAATATGTTTCTGTTTGTACATCTTTTACTTATTTGTAAACTGCATTGACATTTAATCTTAAGTTAAGTAGGTCCGTCACAGTTTTTTAACTTTTAAGATCATAGTTCTTAAGCCTAAACATTTAGTGAGTTCTTCTTGCAACAACTGTAGTACTAGATTACGTTCATAACGACGAAGACATATAAGTATAGTTTAATCCACGAACAAGTAGTTTGCCATAGCATTTGATAAAGTAGATGTCATTAAATGAGATCGAATATTCAAATACAATTGCACTGTTTACAATAAAATATAACCATTAAAATAAAGGCCATCAAAATGTTGATGCATATACATTGTACAACTATTATCTGTAATAAAAGTGCGTCGCAACGAACCGCAGTACTATTTAGAGTGTGTATGAGCCATATCGAAGAAATTTGGCTTATTTCCAAAAATAGCATTTTTACCACTTTTCACACAGGTATTGTGAAGATAAAGAAAATATTACCACTCCAATTTTTTGTGACAGTCATTATCATTATTTCAAATATCTAAAAACAAAAAACTGTGTTTTGCTATGCTGTGTTTTTTAGTAAAAGTCAACTTAAAATTGGAGAAAACGGCTTTTCTGAAAATCGTGAAAAAAGGCCATTTGGTTCAAATTAAGTCGCATATTCTCATAAATGTAAACAAGTTAGCAATATATATAAAGAGAAAGCTCTTTCTTAAGGAGTAAATTGCAAATGATGTATCAAATAATGTAACATTTGGATGTTAAAAAAATGCAAAATCCCAATTTCTGGCCTATATTTGTTGATGGGGATTGTCATGGCAACCTCAAACCATATGATTGTGAAAATGGTATTTTTCTCACTTAGTATTATAATATGATTTTTAGTTTTATTTTAAAGGAAATCTGAGACCATCGATTTCCTAATTACATGCAAAGCTTTTGATTCTTACAGAGAATGACTCTTAAAATTTAACTTCCTTATTCAACGACCTTCACTGATATCAATCATGACCATATCAAACGAATATATTGTTTATCACCATATCCTTGGTGTAAATACAACAATTGCATAACGTTTTGGTTTTACTTGTATTGAAGTTTTGTTTGTAGGGTGTCAGTAATCAGCAATGACATATAAACAAATTTTAGAGGTACTACTCCACATTTTTACAAAACGAAATTGTTTCCGGCTTTAAAAACGAGACTTATTTAAATTCTGTTAATTCGTATATGCTTCATTAAATAAACAACTTTAACAAGCGTACACTAAATTCAGAGTAACTTAAAGTAACTAAGCTGACAAACCAGCTAGCGTTATCAATTAAACTTGCTCTACCGAAACAGCTTGTCACCAGTGCTTAAAAATTGCTTCCAGTGAAGTAAACATTCGTAAAACGTAATTTCGTTAAGATCACTGTGTTTTGAATGATATAATGAGGCGTATTTTAACCAATGGTAACTAAAATTATTTACTTTATATACAAAATATATATTATGACATTAACTTCCATATTATGTCATAACAAAGCATAAAATAGCATAAAACAGATCAACACCCAAAAGAAATTCCATTCTCTCGAGAAGGTTACGAATGCTGATCACCTTTTCAGTGCAACTTCTCAATAAAACGAACATGATTTCGTTTTAACAGAAATTCATTCTCAATTTAAAATCTGAGGGCAAAAGAACTGCGCTTGAATCTAAAAAATATAATGGTAGTCACAAACGTGTACAGACCAAAATCATCCGTATTTATTTTAATCTAAAGATCGGACTTGAAGAGATTCAAGATCAGAGATACCAATTTTATGGCGTACGAAACGCTTTTCTGTATTAACCTACATCATGGCCAAAAGTTTGGAAAGCCAAAAAATATCAAAACGTAGAGAGCACAAAATCAAAACGGTCCTAAAGAGAATAGTCAAAAGAGGTTACGCTTTCAATTTCGATTATAAAGAAATGAAAGAGAACTTACAAAGGTCCTGTGAAAACTTTTTAATCTGACCTAGCAATGACCTTTTAAAGTTATAAACTGTGACAAGCGACCGTGGCTCATACATATGCATTTTTGTTTTTGTTTTTATGGGTTTTTTTACAGTGCTCAACGGAACCGTGCTCAACTATTCAATAAAAATACCTTAAACCATATGTAGTAACAATATTATATCCAACATAGATAATATTATCTACATATTTCTGTATTTCGACAATATGACTCTATTACCAATTCTTCACCAGCAATTATCCAACCGAAAAGCAGTGACCTTGACCACTGCGACTGATATATTTTGGAGGATCAAACGATTGTCTAACAGATTTTAAGGGTTCATACCTTTTGTATTTAATTTGTTCACAACTGACGATGTAATTTCAAATACATCACAGAGGTTTTCCGTACCTTTCTTCCAAATAACAATAGAATATTAAAATAAGATACTAAAACGTTTTGGTTGAAACATTTCGAAAGTTAAATAAATGTAATGTTCCATTCCATTCCTGAAGGAAATTCCGAAACCCTATATCGCTGCTTTGTTATCTTATAAATACAGAAAGTGTACATGTTCTAGTGTTGTTATCATTGCAATAAGCAATACAACTATAATTTACTGAATTATAACAAAATAACTGTAACTTACCTCCGCCGTTTTTGTAGCAAAGATATGGAAAACGCCATACATTTCCAAGTCCGACAGAAAATCCTGTACAAGCTAACAAGAAATCAAACTTATTAGTCCAGGTTTCTCTTTTCCTGATCCCAGCTTCATAGTCTGCTTCTGTCACTGCTTTGTCTGCTTCCTTTTCCTTACCCATGTTGGACAAGTAATACCAAACCGGTTTCTATTTTCAATGTTTAAACTTGACAAGACTTTAATTTACAGATCAGTCAGGTGTGGATACTCTTTACCTATCCGGTAGACCTTTTAAATAAGCAAACAATAAGCCGTCAAATAATTATCAATCGACTTAAATAACTGGATCAGACTATCATGATTTGAATGCATGAAAAAATTACTTTTTAAGTCTCCCGTATACGGAAATTTCTTATTTTTTTTTGACGTAATACCTTCGAACACTATATAGGTGAAAACGATTAAAATCCCATACATTATGTATTCATACTTATATCTATATATAAAGGTCTCAATCCTATTTACAATGTAGCTCTTTACCTTCAGGCATCTGATGTACATGTCGTTGAATACACTAATGCAATAATATATTATTGTCCAAGTGACAACAACAATGAATGAATAAACACAACTTCACCTTTATAAAAACAAGTGCTTCCGTTTAGAACTATTCAATTTTCTTCAGTTTTTTCTTCCTAAATATTGTCGAAAGGACGAACTAGCATCTCTGTTTGGTGGACATTCAGAGCACCGTATTACATGGATTTGAATGCTGGACACAGAATAACCAGGCCATGTAATCATCATGTTTCGGCTTCCGTGGTGGATCTTTTCATATGGCTGTGAGGTAGGGAGGGGCTGGTCCTACGACGACAATCCTCCTTGTTTACCCACGACCCGTGCTTTGGACCGTAGCAGTAGGCTTAAGCCCTATAATCAGACAAAATTTAAATTGTACGCAAGTTTCGAAAAAAGTGAATTTCAGAAATAAGATCTAAGTACAGGTCATTTTGTTAAATAAAGAAATCATTAATTATAATATAGAATAGCCCAGAAATTCAATAATGACTTGAAATATGGCAAGCTTTAGAGGAATTTAACGCTGGTTT
>JAOXYJ010149015.1:0-10852 GCA_028566555.1 Lithophaga nigra
TCTGTACGAACTAGGTTTTTACCCAAGATTTTAGGAGCAAAGTAGGGGTGCAGATTTTCTGTAAATGCGGATTTTCCACAGCGGATTACGGTATGCTAGCTGGCTACAAGGTTTTGTAAAATCTGGCTCTGCAAAATGAAAAAAAACTGGTCTGAATGTTAAATATTTACACATTGATAAAACTGTCCTCTGATTCCACCAGTGACAAACTTTTTCCCATCAGCATGCCATGCTGCTGTAGTTAAGCTGTCTTCTTGGGACTGACTCATTTTAAACCTCAAGTTTCCTGTCTGAAATGTAATTAAATATAGTATATTATCACTAACAAAAGAACAGTGTTCAAGTGTATTTTCAAACGGCTGTAACTCCAACAAAAAATTTTGAATGGCCTCATTTTCAATTGTTATAAAGAAAGTTCTAATATATACAATTCATCAAAATCCATTTAAATAAGAAATGCAGGCATAAGAAAGCACACTATTTTCCATACAATTTGGATTTCAAAGGGCCATAACTCCAACAAAGAATTTTGGCTGGTGCTCATTTTTGAACTTGACTGAAATGTTGTCATTAAAAAGCTTAAAATAAATGTCATCTAAATCCATGAATCAATGTAGGCAGGAGAGTGCTTATAAGGTTATTTTCCCATATATTTCTAACTTCAAAGAGCCATAACTATAACACAATTTTTTTACCAGCACTAGTTTTCAAATTTCAGGGATAGTTTTATAAAAATGTTTTCATCTAAATTTCTTTGGAATCCATGAGCAAATGTAGCCATAAAAGCACTTACAAGGATATTGCCCATATATTTCTAATTTCAAAGGGCCATGACTCCCACAAAAATTTTCAGCGGCACTCATTTTCAAACTCGACTAAAATATATTTATAAAAATACTTTCATGTAAATTTCATGCAAATCCATGAGGAGATGTAGGCATGGGAGCACTTACAAGGCTATTTCCTATATAGTTCAAATTTCAAGGGCCATAACACCCACAAACATTTTTTAATGGTACTCATTTTTGAACTCAAGTGAGATATTTTTTGATAAAATGTTTTCCTATAAATTTCATCTGAATCCATGAAGAAATGTAAGTATGAGAGCACTTACAAGGCTAATTTCCATATACTAAGCTTTCAAAGGGCCACAACTCCTATAAAAAAATTTGATTGGCACTCGTATTCAAACTTAACTGAGAACACCAACCTAAAGGTTTCGGTTAAATTGAAATAAAACCCACTGAAACACAAAGACACTAGAGTCCTTACGATGATATTTTCGTCTTTTTTTCTATGTTCAAGAGACCGCCTCAGTGGTGTAATGGTTAGCGTGCTCTTCTCTAGTGCAGAAGGTCGTGGGTTCGATCCCCGGCTGGGTCAAGCCAAAGACTTTGCTGCTTCTCCCTAAGCACGCAGAATTAAGGATTAAGAGCAAAGACTGGTCGGCTCTGAGTCAGTATAATGTGTCCAAGTGGGGTGACATGTCTTCCTGCAGACTGTTGCTTCAGTCAGTTGGCACTATAAACATCCGGCTCAGTGTATCGGTCTAGTACAAAGCAGGATTCATATATTCATACCATAATATGTTCTCATCCTGAATATGGTTGAAAAATTACCCGCTGGACGTTAAACATCCATCCATCCATGTTCAAGGGAAATAACTCCTACAATCAATGTCAAAATTTTATGGTTTTCTAAAGCTTCATTATAAATATCATTGAAATCTGAAAAGAAATAGCAAAATTAGAGTGCTTACAATGTTCCCGCATGTATGGGCAGACACACAGATGCCCGGCATTTCTATGTCCCCCGGCAGCGAGGGACAAATGAACCGTAAGAGTAAAGGGAAGCCATTAATTACCTCTACATTCCACATCCAGAGGTCTGAGCAATCATCAGGACCACAGGCCACTATATGTGTACTATCAGGACTCCAGGCTATAAATGATACACCGTAAGCATGATTCTCAAAGGACCGCCGGTGCTTTAGTTCATATGTGACCTGCAAACAAACATTGTACATTTGTAAGCTATTTTTCAATTCATACTTAAGTATGAGAAATTTGTGGGCTCACTCTATTTGCAGTATTATTTTCTTTAGGTTTGAGACTACTTTTGTCTGGTTTCTTTATTTACATGGTCTTTAACTGCATTACATTCATACATATTAAATGGAATGTCTTAGAAATTTACAGAAATTGACAGTTTATAAAAATTGACATCTGCCCTACTACATGTGAATTCCAAGGTTTGGGGAGATGCATTTATCCGAGAATCTCCATATATATGAATTCAAACCTATTATTTAGTGTACCATATTCAGATTTCAGCAAGATTCTTAATTCATAGATGAAATCTATTATTCTGGTACAAACAAATATTAATGATTTCAATTAACTCAATCTTGATCCAAAACATTTTACACAATTGTCAAAAGGAACTTCAATTTCAAATAAACCATGAATAACTTTTACCATATCTATTTCCCAGATAATCAAGGATCCATCTTTTGATCCCGTGGCTAGTTTAGTGCCATCTGGTGAGAAGCGACAGAACCAAACTTCATCACAGTGGTCTGTTAATATCTGTATTGTTGTGGAAGGAAACTGTTCTCTATTTAATAAAACAAGAAAAAATATGTAATTTATAATTTGGTATGTTGCTGTCAAATAATTTTATTTTCACAAGTATTCTTTTAGTACTGAAGTAGTCATTATTCCCCATATCGGACTGCCTGCTCAATCATTTAACAGCTGTTGTGCTACATGGACAAGCTATTTATGCCATCACATAGTTGACCCAGAACAAGTAGAGCTTTACCAGTTATAATGCTTGATGTATGTTATAAAAAGTAAAATAATACCTGTGCATTGTTGTGTTACCACTTATACAAAACTTATCGTTACCAAATATGTAATCAATACTAATATTATCAATATAGTACCTGCTACAAACATGGTCTATGAGCAATGATACAGCATCTAGATTGTTATCAATCTTGGTATTGTGATATGGACATTTGTCTTTTTGTAGTTCAACTGCTTGATTCAGTAATGTAAGTAATCTCCTGGGTGGTAACATCACAGTCGGTGGTAAGAAGGCTGTAAAAAAAGAAATATAAACACATTTATTTTCATTGATTGAAGAAAAATGGGGAATACAGCAAAAGATAAATTATTCTTTTGTACATGTTATCCTTCTTTTTATTATAGGTCTTTTCAGTATAGGGTCATTCTGTGTACCATTAGATTTTTTTCATATATTTCTTTTTAATGTTTCACCACTGCTTGTTTGGATTTTTAAGTGCTGAGATCTTGTAACTTGTTTAATCCTGCCTCATTTTTGTGTCTGTTCCAAGGCCTTGACTCAGCCATTTTCCAGCTGTCTTGTCTCATTATCTGTTTTCATTATTCAGTTACTAGGTGGATACACAGGCAGAGTAGACAGAGATGTTAATCTACTCCTTTAAGCTGGAAGTCAACATTCCTTGTAAACATATCCATTACTTAACTGCTTTGGAAAATTGCTGTATCTTCCAAGCATAAATAAATAAATATATATACATAGATATTTTTTCTCCATGAAAATGAGTAGTGCAATGAATTTTAACATAATGCTGATATACAGATATCAGTATTCAGTATGTATGATATGGTAGCCCAACTGTCTAAATGACGTCCTAAATGTACATATTTGTACCAAGAATGTTTATCTTTTGTATTTTCCTTAGGTCACAGCTTAAGTAGTAATTCAACTGTGATTATTTTCTGTGTTGTTGATATTTTATCTTTTTTGCTGGGATTTAAGGGTCATGTTAAGTTCACAATCAGCAGACATCTTTATTTCAATTCTTTGACCATTCAAAACAGATTTCTTTACATATACATTTTCTCTGATAAAGCTGTGAAGAACTTACATTGTAACCTTTCTATCAACAGTGATCTAGATTCCACTCCTTTACCCGTCCAGTTAGCAGTCTTGCGTAAATCTTCAGGGTTACAACACATCATAAATCTGTAAAGAGCAGTATGAAACAATCAAATATTTATATCTAAGGTCAATATAAAGATAATGAACAGAAAGTGAAAAGGTATAGTTTGAAAACCTCCTTTTTATTTGTTCTTTGATAATGGTCTGTTTCTGTGTATCACTTAACTGTACAACTGGAGGTGAAATTTCCAATGAAAATTTGTTAATACTGATACTCTGTACCGTTGATTACTCAACATACTTTACCAAACCATAAGGTTAGACACATGCAACTGTAGAGCATACTGACTAATATGTGTTATATTTTCGACTTACGAACTAAGTTCATGAACTCTTTCTGTGTTGTATTTCATTGGCGTTAATTCATGTCGAAGGCAATGCAAAGCATCCATTTCACGCCCATCCTCTAACAGCTCAAGGTACTTCTGTTCTAACAGCATGAACTTCATTTTCTGCAAAAATAAATTCTGGTATATTCATGTTGTAAACCAACCAAATATTTTACAAGTAGTGCAAGTTCACATAATTCTGAGCCACTAATTATAATCACGGAGTCGTTTATTTTTGTTGGTACCAATTTCATTGTTTCAGAAAAAATGTAATTTTGATGGAACTTAATTCTGTAGTTTATTGTTTTCTCTAAACAATGTAACCAAAAATGTGTATTTCGTCCAAATTTGATTCTGTGGTTTGCAAAATTTTTATTTACACTTCTAATACAATTTCTTAGTGAAGTCAAAATACTGAATTGCAAGAAAACATACAACTGAGTTGTAAAAGTGAAGTAAAGTTTGTTTAATGTACATACATATGAATTCATTATTCAGCCATTTTGACTTACATATCTTTGTTTTGTCTTCATGAATTGTCAATTTCAATATTTTTTCTGAGATTTCAATAGGTACCATGATGCATTCCAGTGAAAAATAAATTCTTCTGTATGTCCCAGTTTTTAACATGGAATACTATACAACATGTACAAACACGTATTAAGTCAAAGAATGTGAAATAAGTATCATGTAAAAGCTTTGATGAAAAGATAAAGCAAAATGTGTACAAAAATTCTTTCTGTGTTTACACCGACTACTTCTATAATATCTGTACACTAAGACCCTTGAAATTCACTATTTTTGTACTGTTTTTTTTCCTAATGTAACTGTAAATATTCTGTAACAGCTTTTTTACAGAAGATTTCTTGATTTTTCCTTATTTATCAAATACTTTTTTACACTTACAGTAAGTCCATGAGCAGATTCTATTAGAGATTTTAAGTCCTCCAAGTCAGACTCAGCCTAAAAAAAGTCATTAAATTAAATTACAAAAGATACCACAAACTCCTTTAAATCTTATTATGAATAAATGTATGATTGTTTATAAACTTTACCTTCATTAAAAGATATAGTAAATAAACAAAGACAGATTTTAACTGCACTATTTATTTATTTTTTGTTTTACTGAAATGCTATTTTCCTTATGCTAGTTTATTTCCTATCTATCTTTTTTCCAACATTACATATTCCTCAACTTGATGTAGCTGAAATTTCAACTTTCTTCAGAAGTATTCATAGCAATATTTCCATTAACTTTTTTTTTCAAAATTATCAATTACTGTACCCTTTTTTTGTTGTATTTGTTTTCACTCCCCTGTTCACACCAGTCAAAAGAAATTGTGTCTAGACTACAAACCTTTACCCATTCACCATCCATTACATGTGACCTAAGTTTGGCAGCTGCTGGATGTTCTAACATACATCCTGATTCTTTGATCAAATGTTCAGCTGTTTGGCTACAATAGACATCAATATATTAGTACATGTATACTATTCGGAATCATTTCTGTTCCAACTAAAATTATTTTTTTCTGTTTTTAGTTCTACAAGGACAGGTTTCTCACTTACATTTTGGGAAGGAGTCCTGGGACTCATCAATTTGGGAAAGATGAGTCACATTTGACATGGGTCTGTAGACATGATGTTGAAAATAAGCTGTGATCTATTTCTCATAAATGAAGCTTAAATTAAAAGGTCTGTTTAGAAAATTTAAGACATTATTTGGCAATCTATCTTTATTTTCCACAGAAGTGTTTACTTATGAACTCAACTGATCAATCTTAATTCTTCAATCCTATGTTATGACCTCATCTAATCAAATTTTGAATGAGTTCCGGGACTCATCGTCTCTAAACAAGATGAGTTAAGGACAGTAATCATCAGTCCTAGACTGATGGACTGTCCTTAATGAGAACCTTGAAGGAAGACAATTTTGATTGATTTTATAAAAGAGAAACGCAATACTTCCGATATGGACTACATTACTTACAATACTAAAGTTTAGTTTTTGATCAATGACTATGTTTAAGAACATGAATATTTCATGCTCTCTCAAACCAATTAGCAGTATGTCATGCTCTTGTTTTTTGTGTTCAAATCCACATACCTATTTCCTGACACAGGGAAAGCAGGAATAGAACTCACAACTGCGATATCAGGCTGAATTCTAGAAATGGTCCAAACAATCAAAATGCCTACTTAAGTCCAACTGGACGTACAGTACAAACAAGGTGTTTCAAGTTATAAATCACTCTGGGCCGACATTTTTCACTGCCATAATGCGGTATTTCACCGACGATCACCATAAAAGCTAGGAGAAATTGAAGAGAAATTTTCTCTCTACACTCTGTCGGCAAAGTTTGTGATGTTGCCAAAAGACGGTGAAAAACCGTGTGACAACGTCAATTGCGGTGGAATGGATTTATTGCTCTGTTGGATGCATGTACCTAGTAGTACAGTTTATCCATAAAATAATGTTGGACAAAATAATATGACAGAACGAACTATTGTGGAAGTCTGATGTTTTTTAGTCTAACATACTTTGTGGAATGAAGCTTGGTTGTAATGGTGGCCTACAATCAGTACATCTATGTATACATAATATTTGACAGAAAAATCATAGAATATTATAAATGACATCTTTATTCTAGCAAAATTGTGGAAGAAATAGCACCATTGGAGACAACTCAGCTTTCTCAGGCTTATCTGATAATATCAGACCACAAGTCATTAAGCAGTATGAATAGTAAAAATGTTTAGCTTACAGTAAGTAAATACAGTATGTATAACTCATGAACAGCAGATAGAACATATTTGTTTCTGAGGGAAATGTACATGTAACATGGAAACAATTTGGTATCAACAAGAAGCAATGTTCTTCTAAATGTTGATCTACTTTTCAATCGTTTTCTAGAAGCTGATCTTTCCTCTTTCAAAACCTAGATGAAACCCTGCTTTTCTTATGTCACACTATAGACTGTATATTTGTAGATTTACTATGCAGAGTTGTTTAAGTGGTCACATCAACGTATTAGATCACCATAACCAGTCATCTACAAGGCATGTATTTGCTTCAGAAATAAAATTCAGTGGATGAAATCTTATCATTACAGGTATGCCTTGCTGGTATTTTGATAAGAAAGAAATAAGAAACACACCATCATACAGAGATGGAATTGATCCTGCAACAGAAGCAAGATACAGAAGAGAAGGTGCTAGATTTATTATTGATGCTGGAACAAAAATGGGACTGTATCCTTAAATGTTGTCAGTCAAAATTATGATCTACAATGTATAAAATACACAGTGAAAATTTGTTCCACCATTTAACAAAAATAATTTTCTTGTTAGAAACTGGCCTAATGTTGAGAGATGAGTTAATGTTGCATACACAGATGGGTGTAACAAAATGCAATGATTTTTATATACACATAATACAAGTGTAGTTACTTATTGATAGGCTCATTTGGAAGATTTCGGGACTGCTAGGGGACAGGACTATTGGATTGCTAGCTTGAGATGGCTCAAACCAGAGGCACAGAAAATATCAAAATTAAGGTCCATATATTGGTCCTAAGTGTGTCCAGATGTAGTTTGATGATTCTCACTGTACTTTTGTATTTCTGAAAAAAGAATTTTTTTAACATCTTATTATATCCCCGTCTAGTGATAGCTGGGGGTATATAGTGATTGGGGTATTCATTCATTTGTTCATCCGTCCGCACCTATTATCCATAACTCCTCCTAAACCAGTTAACAGAATTTAATGAATCTTTAATAGAAGCTTTATGACATAATGGTATATTTTGTTTTTCAATCAAATTGATTTTTGGGGCTTCCCACTGCCAAACATGGACTTAAGTCTGTCCAGCATGGGGGATATCCATCTTGTATCCATAACTCCTCCTAAACCAGTGAAGAGAAATTAATGAAACTTTGATAGAAGCTTTATGACATAATGCCATTGTGCACCACCTATTTTGTTTTTCAATCAAATTGATTTTTGGCATTTCCCTTAGCAAAACATGGACTTAGTCTGTCCAAAATGAGGGTACCCATCTTGTATCTGTAAACCAGCAGAAAGAATTTAATGAAACTTTCACAGCAGCTTTATGACATAATGCCATTGTTCACCTCCTATTTCGTTTTTCAGTCAAAATGATTTTGGGGGGTTTCACATAGTAAACATGGATGTAGGGGAGTAGACTGGATAGGAGGGAGGGGTATAGCTCACATAATTCTAGATTTTTAAGTTACTTCATCATGTGTTCATCTGGAAATTTGTTTAATACTGTCTGATAATTAAATATTTCGCAAGATGATATTAAACATATCATTACATTCTATGAAATATTTCTACTCTATATTTAAGTTAATCCAACAGTAATGCAGAAAATAGCTTTGCATCAGTGCAGTGATCTTCTGCTTATAAAAAGATATTCATGTTTGACTTGCAGCAGAGTCCATCGTTTCTGCTTTAGGTATTTGTATAGTTTTACATCATGAATTGTAAGCCTTAACATACAATCAGGAGATTTGACACTTGTGCCACTGGTGTTGTGTATTTTCACAGATTTTATCTTTTCCACTCTTTCAAGGATTTCCATAGATATGTAAGTATCCATGTAGATATAACATGTTGCAAAAATTACAGGAATAACTAAGTTCAGAAACTTCGTCTTTTTCCACTCAGGTTTTGATATTTGTTTCAGTCGTACTCAGTTCTGAGTTCCATTTACCTCAGAATCTGTAGTCATACATCAGTTTCAAAGGAGGCATAATGGTTGATGAAGTGTGGAAGTAGAAATATAAATCCAAAGAAAAATACATAAACTTTTAATTTTACTAGGTAGAATTAAAATTATAAATTTTATCAATGTTTGTTTTTATTCATTGCATCAGTATAGCTTCCATTATAATACAATATTGCTTCTTTGATCACACATTAGAAATGCTACACAGAGGATAGAGTAATCCTAAATTAATTAGTTACATTGTAGAAGTAAACAGACTGAAGGTTAAGGACTGCACATTTACATAAAACCATCTGAAATATGTGATATTATGTTACAATATTATTGAGGAATGATGTCAGTCATGGAAAATCATATTGTACTTGTGTAATATGATATTCTCTTCGTTACAATATTCCTTAGTATTACTATAACAGCACTTTAATATTGCCATACGAAGGAATATTGTCCTGAGCAGAATAATATTCCGTAGTATTACTATAACAGCACTTTAATATTGTCATACTTTAATACATATACAAATATATGATTAATTTCAGATCACAGCAGCAGGATGTTTATTTCTGGCTGGTAAAGTAGAAGAAACACCAAAGAAATGTAAAGACATCATTAAGATAGCACAGAATCTTTTGTCACCACAACTTTTCTCTGTTTTTGGTGATGACCCAAAGGTATAATTATAAATTTAAATGAGGTGAAGACTACTTTGACTTGTCAGATGATACTCTGTTGCAGTAATTAAGCTCAAAATAATAGCATTGAGGTTCTTCTTAATGTTATGAGTCTCTTTCAGATTATTTGCCACTACTGTGTACATACACACACACACATAAAATATTTCACTTGGTAGTTTCCATCTAAATAACACTGTGGTGATGAATTGATCAAAAATAATGCTTATCCTTTATTTTTTCTAATGAAGTGACATAGATCAAAATATATTACAGTGAAAGAATCTGGTAGAGAATTTACTTTAAAATAAATTAACATTATTTGTGGTCATTATTGGTGTAGGGGAGATAATTCTAGCATACAAGAATAACCATTTTTCAGCATAAAATACTTGTGAATGAGTTGATTATAGTGAAAAAGAAAGTAAATATTGCACACAGGTCATTCCAAACATTGCATTGGACTATTAAAGAATTATTAGAAATTACTGTTTTGACATTTAAAAATTCTCTGAGATTGTTTTAATATTTACTTGTAAAATTTAAAATTACAAAATAAACTGTTAATTAGAGATAATTGTTCCAAAAGCAGTTTTAAAAAATTGCCAGTTTTACTGTTGAGAATTAAAAAAAAACATCCCAAGTAACAATTTCAATTAGAACCCAGTAAAACAATTTTCTGTCCAGGTTTACAGATGTGAGTCTAGGTGGCTGAGTGGTTAGTGTCCTTGGATCACAACACTGATGTTGTGGGTTCAAGTCCTGCTCATCCCTTTTGTTGTGTCAGGGTTCCAAGATCTGAGGATGGGCTTTTACTGGCACAGCTGAGTACATTTGTAGCTTTCCAGAATTTCCTCCAATAACAATTCTTGTTGTCACAATATAGTGAAAAAAAATCAAAAGCAATCATAGACCACAACCTCCAATTAATCTATCCAACCAGATTTGAATGTAAACATGTATGTAAGTGGAAGCTCACATCAGCACTTTCATGCTTTGATTATTTATAACTATGCAGGGGAAATATATAGTATATGGGAAAGAAACAGCAAAGGGGAACACCATATATGTGATACCTTCCTGCTTATGATGGAGACTCCCTACT
>JAOXYJ010149126.1:0-10850 GCA_028566555.1 Lithophaga nigra
ACAAATATATGGACCAAATATGGCTGCTCTATCATTTACAGTTACTGACAAACTGAACTAATCACAAAACTTTGACACAAGTCACTGGACCATGAAATTGAGGTCAAGGTCACATGACATCTACATGTACCTGGCTGACATGTACACTTCATAACAAGTGTATGAACCAAATATGACTTCTCTTTAAATTATAGTTATGAGAAATTATAGTTACTGAGAAACTGAACTAGTCGTAAAACTTTGACATAAATTACTGGACCGTGAAAATGAGGTCAAGGTCACATGACATGTAGACTTCATAACAAATGTATGGACCAAATGTGGCTGCTCTATCAACTACAGTTTCTGAGAAACTGAACCAATCACAAAACTTTGATGTAAATCACTGGACCATGAAATTGAGGTCAAGGTCATATCACATGTTCCTGGCTGACATGTATACTTCATAAAGTATGGACCAAATATGGCTGCTCTATCGATTACAGTTACTAAGAAACTGAACTAATCACAAAACTTTGACGTAAGTGACTGGACCGTGAAAATGTCGTCAAGGTCACATGACATGTTCCTGGCTGACATGTACACTTCATGACAAATGCATTGACCAAATACGGCTGCACCATCAATTACAGTTACTGAGAAACTGAACTAATCACAAAACGTTGATGTAAAATAAACAAAGTCACTGGACAGTGAAAATGAAGTCAAGGTCACTTGACATGTACCTGGCTGATATGTACACTTCATAACAAATGTATGGACCTAATATCATGAATATGGATGCTCTATCGATTACAGTCACTGAGAAACTGAACTAATCACAAAACTTTGACATAAAATAAAATCACTGGACCGTGAAAATGAAGTCAAGGTCACATGACATGTTCCTGGCTGACATGCATGCATGTAGACTTCATGACAAATGCATTAACCAAATATGGCTGCACTATCAATTACAGTTACCGAGAACTGAACTAATCACAAAACTTTGACGTAAAATAAACAGTCACTGAAGAGTGAAAATGAGGTCAAGGTCACATGACATGTACCTGACTTACAACTGTACATGTACACTTCATAACAAATGTATGGACCAGATATGGCTGCTCTATCATTTACATTTACTGAGAAACTGAACTAATCACAAAACTTTGACGCAAAATAAACTAAGTCACTGGACCGTGAAAATGAGGTCAAGATCATATGACATGTACCTGACTGACATGTACACTTCGTAATGAATGTATGGACCAATTATAGTTGTTCTAGGTTAACTGGTTATTGAGAAACAGAGCTAATCTCAATTGTTGACGCCGCCGCCGCCGCTGCCGTCGGAAAAGCAACACCAATGTCTCGCCTTCTGTGACATTCATGGCAGGCGAGACAAAGATGAGAAAAAAATTTTAAATTTAATTTACTGTGTAAGTTTTCAAAGAAACTTCTATCCATTTTTTATGCAATTCTGTGCATATCTTATGACACTATTTAATTTTTAAAAAACTTTAACTTCTAGGTTAACATAGAAATAAAGTGAAAAAAACTAAGTCTACTTATCCACCAAAATACAGAAAAAAGGGGAAAAAATTCAATATTTTGTTTACTGCATAATCTTTTGACTGTAAGAAGCTTCTATCCACATCTTATGTAATTCTATGCATATCTGACGACATTGTTAACTTTTAAAAACATTAACCTCCAGGTTAACCAAAATGTTGAGTGAAACCCAAAAATATATTGTAAAAACTAAGTCCATTTATCAGTCAAAATACAGAAATACAGAAAAATTTTCATAAGTTTGTTTACTGTACCATCTTTTGACTATAAAGAAGCTTCTATCCACAATTTATATAATTCCATGCATATCTCATGACATTATTTAACTTTTAAAAACTTTGATTTCTGGGTTAACCAAGATGTTCAGTGAAAAAGCTTTCACTTTTGGGTTAACCAAGAAGTTCAGTGAACTAGATGATGTGTCTGTAAGACACGGATGCCCCGCCAAAAATAGCCTAATAGTTATACAATCATTCAGTGCTATGCAAAATATATACATTTATCATGTTTCACTACTCTACGATGCCTAGAACCCAACAAATTGACCTAAACACAAAACTTAACCAAAGTCACTCAAGCGTAAAATGTAGGTCTGGGTCACCCAAAACATTTAGTCCTACTTGAGATACAACCACTGATCAAGTTTCATTAATCTACTATGCTTAGTATCCAAGAAATGGACCTAAACACAAAACTTAACCAAAGTCACTCAAGTGTAAAATGTAGGTCAAGGTGACCCAATTCTGCTAGAAACGGTCAATACTTTTCAAGATGCATATACCAAACAAGTTTCAATACTCTTCCATGCTTAATATCCAAGAAATGGACCTAAACACAGAACTAACCCAAAGTCACTCAAGCATAAAATGTAGGTCAAGGTGACTCAATTCTGCTAGAAATGGTCAATACTATTCAAGATATATCCACCAATCAAGTTTCAATACTCTACCATGTTTAGTATCCAAGAAATGGGCCTAAACACAAAACTTAAACAAAGTCACTCAAGCGTAAAATGTTGGTCAGGGTGACCCATTTGTTATAGAAACATTTAGTCCTATGCCAGATGCATCCACTGATCAAGTTTCATCACTCTATATTGCTTAGTATCCAAGAAATGGACATAAACACAAAACTGAACCAGACTTCAGACGGACAAGCCCCTTCCACATTCGTGGGCAGGGCATAACAATCTTAAATTTTACATAATTTGGGACAACTTAAACAAGGGCACCGCAAAGTGGAGCATCCCCTCACAACTCAAGACCTGTGACCTTAAAAATTAATATGCTTCATGCCCTCGTCATAATAAACTAATTTAATAAGTCTGGCAGAGATATCTTGAAAGACTATTGTGTCCAGAAGATGGTTATGGATGGAATGACACAGTTAATTCTATTATTTATTGCTGTAACCTTGACATCTGACCTTGAAATCAAATAGGCTTCATGCCCTTTTTATATTAAACTAATATACCAAGTTTGGAGGGTATATCCTCAAAGACTTGCAGCTTATTGTGTCTACAAGAGTGTTAAGACAGACGAAGAACAGACACATGGACAATTGCATTAACATATCCCTGAAAAGATGGTGTTGTGAGGGGATAATAAAAGAATTACAGGGCAGGGAACTTCAACAAATGAGTCCAACATCCCAACATTATCTTCACACTGATACTACCCTAACTTAACTTTTTTCTTGAAAGTTTTAAAAACTTCACATACTTTGCTGTCTGTACTGCAACTTCTTCTAAGTACTCTAATGTTCTGACGTCTGGATCTTTTAAACCAGGTCCTGTTCATTAAAATTAGATTCAAATAATGTACATTTGCCTTAAATGTAAAGCTTCATTATTGGCCTACAGTAGGAAGCAAAAAATATGTATGTTTTAGTTATTTATTTCTCTAATGTACTCACAGTTAAAAAAGTTTGTATATACACATTTATTTCTCTAAAAACTTCACCAAGGTATTCTTTCAACACGTAACTGCATTTTACATTATTCCCTTCCTTTTTGTGTTTTGAAGTCATAGTTACGATAATAAGTATTGCCTTACTTGCTGTAAGTATTTGGATTATCGACATTTGATTTTCATTTTTTCTGTCTGTCATAATATCAAAGGACTTAACTATCAGTTGTAGTATATGAAAGCTACAAATAAACTATTTTCTGAAATACCTATTGTATCCACTATATGATCTACTAAACCAATTTTCTTTGCCTTTTTCGGGGCTATATTTTTACCAGTAAGCATCATGTCAATGGCATCGGTTACTGGTAGCTACAAAAATAATAACTGTTATAAATGCCCAACAATTTTTAAGTCACTTATATGAACTACTTATTTTTCAGCTATCATGTATTATACTTGTCTCTTCTTCTCCAGAAAGTATTTTAATTTCTAATAACATCTTTTAGATCATCAGACAGTTTACATATATTAAGTAAAGGTGAACCTCATTCTGTCAAAGTCCAAAGTATTGCTGATTTTAATATCCAGAATTATTTCAATATTTAACTTATCTGCTGCTTATTACTATAAAGGAACTATAAATTCACTTTCACTAAAGTATTTACCACAGCTCGAGTTCAACAGACTTAACTAAATTGTGAAATAAAAACAAGACATCATTCAGATATGGAAATATGTTAAGACAGAAAAGAATTAATAATCATATCAACTGGACAAACTATAGATCTCAGTGTTCTTTAAAATACAAAACTTAATGCTAGCAAAGTGTTTGAAGATCAAAATCTACTGATTTGCTGTGCAGACTACAAAATTTAATCTAAACAACTCAGTGTTCTCCCTAAGTTATCAAGGTACCCTGATACAATAATTTTTTACCTTGATGCTATCACAGCTTATTTTCCTGAACACTTATGATGAAAGGAGAAGGTATGCTAAGGGTCGCTTTTTACCCTATTTTTGTTAAATTTCAGAGTAGTTCCATTTGATTCGTTCCTACAATGAAAGTGAATTTAAGACTTGACTTCTTTAGAAAGTAATAGGTTTAGTTTGATATCTGATGCAATAATCAAGATTTTGGGCTGAACGTTGGCCATTTTGGGGTAAAAGTGCAAAAAGCCAGAAAATGGCCATTTTTAAACTAGTTTTGTTGAAAATAAAATATGAATCAGAAAGAGTACGACAAAAATATCTTATGAGAAAATATTTTTATATACAGTACATTTATCCTTCATATATTTTGTTGCTACTCACTCTGGATCATATCAATTTTTTCCGAAAACTAGTCCAAAATGGTCTAACATGGACAATTTTTGCTAAAAACTCTTGTGACACGTTTATGACATCACTATGACATCATAATTAACCAATTTACTTAAAATTGTTAATTTCCAGTCATAACATACACTATACTCCAATTTTAGCTAGATCTTTAACTGATTTGAAAATTTCATTTTAGGGCCACTTTGAATGTTCTTATCAAACTTCCTCCTTTGATCACCCTGATGCTATAATTTTGTTGAATACTGCAAAAATACCTTTGACCATATGCTATCAAAAATATCTGGGCAGAACACTGCAACTCCATGAATTAATAAAATAACAAAAATAAAAATACTAAAATCTAAACATTTTATATCTTGAATATTTTATTACCCGTCTAAGAAGTCTTTGTGTGCCACCAGCACCAGGTAAAAGTCCCAACATAACTTCTGGACAACTTAGTTTTGTCTTTTTACTGTCAACTGCTATACGGTAATGACATGCTAAAGCTGCCTACATATAGAATCACAGGTGACAACTATATTATTAAAAATATGGTCTTTAAAAAAATCAAATGATTACATAATGTATAGGAGAGGAATGATATCTTGATGTTATCTATAAACACCATATTAAACTAAATGATGTGTCTGTAAGACACAGATGCCCCACCAAAAACTGCCCATTTGTTGTAACAAACATTCAGTGCTATGCAACATGTATTCACTGATCAGATTTCATTACTCTACTATGTCTAGTACCAAAGAAATGGATCTAAATTCAACAAGGTATGAACACCAAATATGTCTCGCAGGCAATCAGCCAAACTGAAAAAGGACTTCCATAATGAAAATAAATGTAAGAAAGTCAGTGAATCGTGAAAATGAGGTGAAAGTCAGGCGACATATGACAAGCTGACCTGACGAATGTTTGGACCTAATATGGTTGCTTCGTGATGTATAGTTACTGAGAAACAGAGCTAATTACGAAACTTTGAAGTAAATATAACAAGGTCAGTGAAGCGTGAAAATGAGGTCAAAGTCAGGTGACATGTAGAAAGCTGACATGTACATGACCTGATGAATGTTTGGACCTAATATGGTTGCTCCGTGATGAAAAGTTACTGAGAAACAGAGCTAATCACGAAACTCTGACACAAAGTTAATGCCGCCATTACCGTCGCCGTCGGTAAAAGCATACCTATGTCTCGCTTTGCAACATTCGTCGCAGGCAAGACAAAAATTCACCAAAGTCACTCAAGTGTATAAAGTAGGTCATACTAATCAAAATCTGAGAAACAATTAATGTTATGCAAGGTGCAGTCACCTATCAAGTTACACTACTCTATCAGGCTAAGTATTCAAGAATGGACCTAAGCCCAAAACTTAACTTAAACCACTCAAGCATAAAATGTAGGTCAAGGCTACCCAATTCTTCCAAAAATATTCAATGCTATGCCAGATTCATGCAAATAACAACTTTCACTATTCTACCATGCTTAGTATCCAAGAAATTGATCTAAACGCAAAACTTAACCAAAGTCACTCAAGTATAACATGTAGGTCATGGTGATCTAATTGTTACTAAAACATCTAGTGCTATGTAAGATGCATCCACCATTGAAGTATCATTACTCTGGTATGCCTAGTATCCAAGAAATGGAACTAACCATAGAGCTTAAGGTAACGCAATTCTTGCAGAAAGATATAGTCCTGTGTAAGATGCAACCACTGATCAAGTTTCATTACTCTACCATGCTTAATATCCAAGAAATGGACCTAAATGCAAAATTTAACCAGACTTCAGACATAAGTAAGTACAGATGGACCGACTAGGGTAACACTACATGCCCCTTCCACATTCATGGATGGGGCATAAAAATTTACAACATACTGTCCTGCAGTATGAAGGATACAGAAGTGCTATAAATTTACAAAGTACATGTAGATGAATTATCCCTGGAAACAAATCTGTTGCTTTCTCTACTCCTCAATGCAAACCTCAAGTTCTTGTTTAAAATGGAGTCCAATGGCCCCATAAGCAAATAGTAAGTTTGTTTGGACATAATCACAAATGTTACCTCTAACAATAAAGTACAAAAATATCTGATCCTACTGCTAACACAATTCCATGCCTCTATATAGAGTCATAAGATTTTGTGATCGTGACACAGACATCATAAAATTAATAGAAGCAACACAGAAGCTTAGTGTCACTCTCCACTCTATTCTGCATTAATTCTACACTATGCAAATGTAATGAACTAAACATTAAAGTAAAACATTTTTTTACAATCAAATCAAGATTAAATTGATTTGCAGTATTCTCACAAGGGGTTTAAACATTTTTCCACTGGTTTGAGGACGAGTATTTTATATCAGATCACACGACCTTTCACCAATTTCAATGGTCCTCAGTAGTATTTCTATTAAAAATGCCTAGACATTGCAATGATCCAAGGACCAGTAGACAGGTAAAATCTTCTGGTCCTGATTTGAAATTAGAAGATACCAGACTCAGACTCTGTGAATTTTTTTAAAGATACCTGTTTCATCATAATCATGGTACATGTTGTATATGCCAACAACAATACTTATCCAACTAGTTACTTTACAGTGTATATATGATTGTTCAAGCTGTTCAAATTTACAGGTATGCCTAGTATTTCATTAACAGTAAATTTCTGTCTAAAACTAACATGAAGAGTAAAATTTTAAATGCATTTTCAGCAATACATGTGTTTACCTCTAATCCTCCTCCAAGACAGGTTCCCATTATTGCAGCTACTACTGGTTTTTGACATGATTCTACTCTAAGAAATGCCTCTTGCCCTTGCTGGGATATATGGGTCATTTCCTTCCTTGTTTTACATTTTTCAAGCATGCTGAAAAAAGTCTTTTTTATACAGCATCAAACTAATTAAAGTTACAGACAAGTTTTTTTTGTATCTTGAAGTGATAGTATCTTCAAGTAAATTTATTAATGTAATGTTTGTAGTGTTTTCTTTTAAAGATTTTATTTATATTTAGATAAATTGGAATATGTGAAGAACGTGACTGAGAATGAGAAACCTATCTTCCTCATAGATACAGCAGGGATCAGATTTTTCTATCAGTATGAATTCATTCTTGTTGGAAAAATTGTTTTTACACAGCATAAATTAAATTTTGGGCAGAGAAACAGCATAAAAAAACAGTTTCTCATTTTACCAAAAATCATCTCAGACAATATCCCAATCTTCTTGCGACAAAACTTTGTTCCCCATGGTAAACACTGAAAATATGGATCTCAACCAGGATGAAATTTTTCTAGCCTAGAAACAATTCACAATGCAATCTGCACTAAGATTTGTTTAACAGCAAAAAATGTTATATACTCGGAAGCAATGAAATAGTTTACAAAGGGAGTTACTTGTTAGAAGCAAGAAACAGTTTCTCATGTTCTGTGACCATAAAGTCTCATGAACAATAAAACAGGTTCTTCTGCAGGATACTAGGTTTGTCATCAAGTAAGTATACTGTTTCCAGAAACCTATTCTCTCAGTGAGAAATAATGATTTTCATTCAGGATGAAGGGTTTCTGATTAAGGAACCTTGCATCTCGGATGAGAAATGTAGATTTCTACCATGACACTAGTTTTTTTATAATACTATGATTCTCAGTTCTGCTCATTTTCTTTACATATTCCAAATAATTTGTTTTTATATGTTTGTATTTTACTTTACGTCACTCTAAGCAATTTTTTTAGCTACTGGGTATGTGGTGGCATCCAGTTTTCCTTTGGAAAGGAAGCCACACTTTATAAGAGCCCCTGATCCTCAGCAGGAATAACAGTGATACAGTCAAGCACACAGCTCATTCAATACTAGGCTTAAACTCAAACCCCCACTGATGACAAACTGGTAATTGAAATGTTATGAAGAATGCAGATATTGAAAAAACTATAAAATTGTTTGTAACTACACCAGGACTGTTTGAAAACAATGGTTAATCATGATGACTTAGTGTTATACTGTGAATTCAGAAAATAATGCATGCACTTATTAATGCAAATCCCTAACCGGCAACAAAAATTTGAGGTTCTGTACTGTCTGAAAAAAAATTCTATAGCTGTTATTGGAATTTCACCAAAGGTGATTGGTTATTTTCCCTGAAACTTTTAATGCACTTCTCTATGGTGCTATTTTACACACTAATTCTTCACTTAACTAACTGGATTTTGAAATCTTTCTGTGGTATTTTAGTAAATAAATTTGATCGACACAACTTCGTGTAAGGGAATCTAGAAGAGATTATTAGTAGTATTTACTTAGGCTGAGCATAAGTTTGGGTGTCTGCAGTGAGTGTAGTGATTGGTAAGATTGTTTTAACAGTAACATAAAACTGGAGGCTCACCTGGTTCTAAACTGACCAACTCTGTGTAAGAAACTGAAATCTTCAGTCAGTATGAAAAACATAAACATCATAATCATTTGTGAATAGTTTCACTTTGCTGATGTCAGTTGTTTCCAAGGTCACCATCATTTTATAGATTTTTAAAGACATTTACCAGTGTGTTCAATGTTAAATTAAACGTATATTCCTCAGGGGGTGGCCATCTTTGAATTCTAACTTGCATGAAAAACAAACTGGATGGGTATATTTCCAAGAGGATCAAATGATACACTGTTCCATTGTGGCAATCTTCCTATGATCATTCATGAATAGTTACAGTTCAACTGTCATAGTTGTTTACAAGAGGATCTTTAAACCCAATTTCCCCAAGTCCAGCATTAAACTATGCTCTATGGTGGCTGGAGTCTTGGAATTCTGTTTGGCATGAAAAACACAGACTTGGCAAAAACCATTCTGTGATCATTCTTGACAGTTTCAGTTGTTTCCCAGAAGATTTTTCAAGTACATTTCCATATGTTAAACAATAATTCATGGAGGTGGTAGAATTCTGATCAGCATGAAATTTTAAAACATGGTAAAAGATCACTCAATGAAGATTTATGAGGTTTCAGTTGAACTATCTTAGTTGTCTTCCGAGAAGATCTTCAAGTGTATTTTCCATGGGGTTCAAGGTTCCACTATGTTCCATGATGGCAGCCATCTTGGAATTCTGATCTGATCAGTTTGGTAAGGAAATTTCTTTGATAATTTATGGACATGTTTCGCTTCAACTGTAGTTTCCAAGAACATTAGAAGATCTTCCTGTGCATTTCCTATAGGTTCCAATGTTAAACTCTGTTCCATATGATGATGGTCATCTTTGAATTCCCATTGGCAATCAAAAACACAGTTTGGTAAATGACCTTCCAGTAAATATTAATGTGCATGTCCAGCTTTGACTGCCACAATTGTTTTCAAGAAGATCTTCAACTGTATTATCCACAGGGCCCAATGTTAAACTATATTTTATGGTAGCAACCATCTTGGAATATTGAACAGCACCATAAACATAGTATGGGTAAAGCACCTTCCAATAAAAATTTATGGATATGTTAAGCTTCAACTGTCATAGTCATTTCCAAGACGATCTCAAAAGCATTGCCTACAGGGTCCAATGCTAATCATTGTCTCTCAGTTGTGGCCAATGGATTCGGATTGGCACCAAATGCATAATTCTGGAAGAGAACCACCCAAGGATTATTCACACAATAAAGAAATTCCATCTGCTCTGTAGTTTCTGACAGGAAGATCTTTGAAATTTGAGCTAATCAACACACACTATTAGCCCTTGCTGCCAAGTGGAATGACGAAGGCCAAGTGATGGCATTAGCTTAGTCTTTCCTGGAGGGAGTTTTAGGAGGGCGTCGCGCCCTGCCCCTATTTTGTGACGCCCTGCCCTTTTTGGAACGTGTCATTGGCGCCCTGCCCTTTATAACTCATGTTAACTGACGCCCTGCCATTTTTGGATGAGATCGGGACCGTTTACCATCATTTAGTACCGAATTTCCGTTGTGTATTATATGCAATTTTTCTCAAGAAACAATTTCAGAGCTTTTAGATGCGTATAATATATCCCTATAAGACTCGATGATTTTTCAAGATCCTAAGAAAATGTTTATAAGTCGTATATTT